>APFE031439074.1:96979-250079 GCA_000404065.3 Pinus taeda | reverse complement strand
CCGAATCTGACCCGAGAGAGCCTTTTCATACCTCGTAGGGCTAGCTACGAGGTGAAATGGTTTGATGTAGCCTTGAGAGTTTGTCTATCTCAGCCTAGGTGAATTCCAAGCGCTAACACATGGCTCTCGAGATCAAAGGTGATCAAATCCGAGTCGGCCGGGTCGATGCCACCGATGGTTGATAGCAAGGACTTCCTCTGGGGGGGGCAAATCTGGAGAACTTCTAAAGCAGACATAGCTGACGGAGCCTGAGCTAAGTCCTCAACAATGCTGTAGTGTTGGACAGCACGAGCATTAGGGTTGTAACACAATCTCCAGAGTACACCTTTAGGAGGGGGTCGAAGGGGTGTCTCAGTGCTAGGTCTCTCGATATGGAGCGGACCAGAACTGGATGGAGGAGCGCTTGAGGGGACCTCAGGGTCCTTCCCGGCGGATGACGGATATTCCTTTGCTTGAGTCGTAATATGAATGGGAATTGTTCTAGCCATGAACACTTGGGAACCAAAGGGAGAAGAAGACGAGGATGGATCAACCACCATTTGGGTTTGTTGTGAGGGGAAAGGTTCTTTCAGAACCACAGGAATCCCAGGAGCACCTTTCAATAAATGACTAACTTCGAACTGCCTTGGATAGTCTTTGGTATAGTGATCCTCGTCACAGATAAGACAAGGATACTTTGGTTTATGTTTGGCTCATTCCTTGGGTGGAGGTTTAGGGGAGTCCTGTCTAGGTTGCTCAGATTTATTCTTCGCTTTCCCCTTCTTCTTTCCTTTCGAGGCTTTATCTGCCGTGGTGGACTGGACGGTGTTGAACTCAGAGGTATTTCCAGAATTAGATACACCCTGAGAAGTGTTTTCGTTTGAAGCATTTGATTTTTCCTTCCCAGGGTTCGCGGATGATTTCTTCAAAGACAAATTTACAGAGCCAATAACACTATCAACAGATGGTTTTGGTGGAGCTTTGGATGTTCCGGGTCTCAGGGCGTCAGGCAAATACTCATATAAGGTACCTGACTGAGAATAAACTAAGTCAAGGTACTGAGCATGCACGATAGCCTGCTCTTCAGTTTCACAAGCTCCCATAGCAATGTCTTGTGCGATTTTAGGGACAAAGGAGGTCGTAAACCAATCGGTTAGGAGCTGATCAGGAATCCAGAACTTGATCAACTGACGACGTGTCTCCATTCATGTATATGATTGGATATGTGTGTGGCCGTGTCCTGTTTGAGAGAGGTGAGGAGATGTTTTCCCGTCTCATACCGAATGGGTAACTGAAAATGAGTTAGAAATGCCATTGCCAACAAGTTGAAATCTTGAAAGGATCCGCGAGTCAACTCAATGTACCACTTAGCAGCCAAGACGGTGAGATTCCTTTGGAACAGGCGGAGCCAGATTGAATTGTCAAGCCATGAATTTGATGAACACCAAAGGTGGTAAGTCATAACGTGGGCTTGAGGATCTTCTCCAACTTTGCCATCAAATTTGGGACAATCGCAAGGTATCTTGGTTGGAACTGGTGGCCAAAATGGATTATGAAGGATAGGATCATTAGTCAATTTGGATACATCTGGCAGTTCCAATGTTGCTAAGAATGGCAGCTAAGGATTTAAGGACATATGTGGCTGTGGATATGAGGTAGCACCAGAGTTCCAACCAGTTGTTGGTTGCCCCCATTGATTTTGTCTGGACAGATCAGGCCCATAAGGGTTCTATCCATAGGGATTCTTTCCATAGGGGTTATAGCCATAACCGGACGGTTGACCCTAGATCTGCCCCCCAGCACCCCATTGATTACCAACCTGGCCTGCAGGAGCAACATACTGTTGCTGGTAATTTTGATAAGGAGCAACCTGCATTTGTTGGTAATTTTGATACAAGGCCAACTGAGCTTGCCCATGGGGTTGCTGGTAACCATATGGTTGCTGGGCTCCATACTGAGCTTGGGGACCAGGCTGCACTTGGTAATAAGGTTGGGATTGAAACCCACCTTGTATCTGAAGACCAGTTTAAGTTTGGGGCCCAGCCTGGGGCTGAAAACCGGGTTGAGCTTGAGAAGCAATCACTATTTGCATGCCCGGTTGAGCAAGCCCAAAGAGATGTCCTTGAGAGAATGGAGATTGGGCCACCTAGCCGAAAGGTTGCCCTGGTTGAGTTTGGGATGGACCCACTTGCCCAGAAGGTTGAGCTTATTGGGTGTTAGGTTTTCCTTGTACAACCGAGGGTTGTCCTTGCGGGATAGATGGCTGAGTGGACTGAACGGTTGGTTGACCTTGAGGTTGACCAACCTATCTAGATGGTTGACTAGGTTGAGCAGTGGGTTGGCCTTGTTGCACGTAAGGCTGACCACCCTGCCCAGAAGGGTACCCTTGTTGGATTCCAGGTTATCCTTATTGCACATAAGGTTGTCCTAGATTCCCATAGGGTTGACTGGAAGGGTATCCCTGCTGGACTCTAGGTTGTCCTTGTTGGATATAAGGTTGTCTCATATTTCCAGAGGGTTGCCCAAGATAGGTGAAAGACGGACCACCACAGGCCGAAGGTTGTCCCCGAAAGGGTTGTCCTTGTGGGCCTCTAGGTTGCCCTGGATAGGATTGCCCGTAATACTGCTGCCCATAAGAAGGCTGCGTGTAAGATGACTGACCTTGATACGATGGTCCTTGGTAAGGCTGTCCTTGATCCGAACGGAGTGCTTGGCCACCACCATAACCAGTGGTACCCCAAGCGACGCTTAACGGTACTGAGATCTCAACCGCAGGTTGAGATGGCAAGGACATATACAAATGATGCCCTATGGGGTCATAATAATAATTTGGACCTTGCGCGCTCGGATTTTGGACGGCATGCAAATACTGATTATATGCCTCCCCTTCTAGAATGGCACCAGAAGAAGGTGGGGCACTAAGTGCAGGATGGACAACTCTAGGTGTATGTGCCGACTGACCACTATGTACTGAACCGTGGGATGGACTAGCAACAGTAGCTACAATCGAAGACGCTGTAACATCACTAACAACCGATGTTGAAGACGCTACACAAACAGTTGGAATAGGTTGGACTGAAGTGACAATTGTATTGTGAACTTGTGAAACAAAAGATCCCGTAGTGGGAGTGATGTTGTGATCCCACATGGTACCTGAAGAGGAGTTCCTAGAACCCATAGAATCCCTCAAAGCCTTATAGCATAAGGGTACTGTGACACTGAGAGGGGTGATAGTGAAGGCCGGAGTTATGACCGGGGATGTGGTCGAGATAGGAGTTTCGATACTTGAAAAAATAGGTGTCTCACTTGCTATAGGAGATGTGTCATCCATGTCGGAGGAAGACATCGGGACCGAAGCACCAGTAGGAGTAGAAGGAAAATCCTCTTCGTAAGGCTCCCAAACAAGGTTCCAAAATAGATCGTGAATATCGTCTTCTAGAGTGCGAGAGTTCAACGGTTGGACACTTGGAATAACAAGAAAAGTGTCACCACAAACCGGTGTCTCGGGAGTAGCAGAAGAAGGAGACCCTTGGTCACTAGGGATGGGAGACGAGATCGATGGATCCACTAGGATGATTCACTTCAAAAAATCCTAGACAAACTAACGAGAAAAGACCCTACTCAAACTAACGCAAACAAGATCTAAAAGGGTAAGTGTGAACGTGGCTGAATAAATTTTAAGACACAAGGACATAACTTGACCTTTTCATCTTTAAAGAGTCGAGAAAAGGACAAAAATATGACTCTAGTCGCCTTCGAATGTTTAGTTAGCTCGAAGTGACAAATGCTCAGGTGAGCCTTTTCTTTTAGGGAGTCTGAAAAGGATCAAAAAGTGACTACTCTAGAGAACTAGGCAAAGGGTTTACCAGACAATCCGTAAAACTGCATATACACCTTAGCAATCATATGAAAACCAAGGACTTTCTGTACGGCGTTCAATCTTCCCTAATGTTGTGTTCGGAGTGTTACGGGTCGTAAGGCAGCAGACACGGCTTCCTGTGGATACAGGATGATAACCTAGTGGGGTCTCCCCATACACTCGATGGTACGTGGGAGCACAAGTCTGTACTAGACCACAATTGAGTCACAAAAGGAGGAATCACCCAACCTTGAGTGAAAACAAAAGTGACTAGGTTTAATGACGCCGGAGCATGTCTCTAGCCTAGACCTCTAACAAGTGAGCGTTATGTTCCAATGCGTTATTAGATTCATTTGGTTTATTTTAAAGTTGATCTTGTATTAGGTTTCAGTTTTCAGGCCTTACCGTATGTAATCTCTCAAAATTCCCTAAATGCAAACTATATGCCAAAATATGTCATTTCATTTGATGAATGCTAGTTACGAAAGATTTTAGAGCTTTCACAAAAACGAAACGATCACAAAACAACAAAGAATTTCCCTAATGCAACTAATGCAAATTAACAAACTTTTCTTTAAGATCACTAATCACTAATCGAAATGAAAAGTTTTAATTCTCATTAACTAACACAAAGCAAAAGAGATTTTTTCTTTTTGTTGATGGCAAAATGCACTAAACAACTTTGAGAAATGACAACAAACAAATTCTATTCAATGCAAGCACATTTAGTTCCCTAAATCACAAATCAAAACTCCAAAGAACAAGAAAGATCCCAAAGACACCAATGAGCTGTGTAATCTAGGCTCAAAGTGAGACGAAGCGGAATCCAAGTGAAGACAAAGCAAGTCACCCAAATAACGCAACAAAAATGATTTACAAACACCAAAAAGTGCAAGGGAGCAAACAAAGAGTCGTCTGGACCACTAGAAGATCAAAACACATGAGGAAGGCTCGACACACAAGGCCACTAGATGCCCTAGGGCTAGAAATGTGAAATCGATGGAAAAAAGGAAACACCCAAAGGGTAATGGTCCAAGCCAGTCAAATCACACTCCAACACACTCAAGTAGTCTAAAAAAGGTATCTAGAACAAAAACCAAGCTCAGAGGGCTCTCAGCCAAGCAAACTTCAAAATTTCCCAGGCCTGGTGCGACTGTCAGGCTGCAACTAGCGCCTTTCAGGGATTGGCGCGGGTTGTCAATGTGCAACATGCACCAAGTGGTGCAACTGTAATGCTATAAACAAGCACCAGCTAAGTTTTCTATGGAAAAATAAAAAACAAAAGAGCCAAAGCTAAGTCAACAGTACCCAAGTACACCAAGGGGCAAGAAGCAACACAAGGATTCAACCCAGAAAGCTAATCAAGCAAGAGAAACCAAGAAACAACCAAGAAACCAGGCAAGTTCCAAGCCTTTCCGTTTGTAAACCAAACCAGAGATGGATTGAAGTGGCGTTAATCTTCTTTGCTAATGTAGAGCAATAGCGTTTCGAAGGCTATCTGGCCATACTTCAGGCTCCGTCTAAAGTTTACAAATCAAACAACAAGACAAAACAAACAACAAGGCAAAAAGCCAACTCCCGAGTCGAGTCGCCAAAATGTTGTGGAGGTAAATCCCCTCTGTAGACAGAGGTGATCCCTACTAGCCCAAATGGGGTCTAGCAACAATCAAACAACGCTAATGCACAGGTTCCTAATTGCAAATAAAGGACCAACGATGAGGGCCTTCGTGGATTCCAACGCTAGTACTTGTAGAAGAGTCGTCGCTCTCGTTCCTTTGCTCCGGCTAGTCACAATCCCCACGATCCTTGTGAATGGACACCTGCACATGCAAAGAACGACAAAATACAAGCATAAAATCCAATATATGCAACTATATATCAATCAAAAAGGATATAACTCAATCATCATTACAAAATACAATAAGAGTGGAACCATAATGATAGTCATCTATTATTATTGATAAACAAAGAAGAATACAACCATAGTTCTGACGTCAAATCCTCCTTTAGTTGGGTGATCAGAAACACATGCCTTGCAAAGTTTGTTGGGAATGGGGAACAAGCATCTCTCTCCTTGGTTACTTGGACAAGAATCTCCTCACTTAAGATTTAGCCTTATGGGAATGAAGAAGGCTTCTTGTAGCATGAGCTTAGCAATTCTCAGACTTTGGGACTTAGAATTTGGAACTTGGAGATTAGAACTACTAACTAGCTTATCAAAGGCAAAAGGACAAGCTTTTATAGATAGAGGAGAAGGAGTTAGGATCATCCAAAAGATTCATGGGATTGGCTTTATCACTAAGAAGCTTCCATGAGAGGTGGAGAACTACATCCCTTCTATGGAGATTTGAAGCCCAACTGAACTAACTCAAGCTAGAATCAGTTCATGAATAGGTTAGGAAGAACCTTCGTAAGTTTGTTTTTTAAAAACTTTACCCAACTGGGTTGGCGTGAGTGCGACTTTGAGACAGAGCATCAGCTGGCGCGCCCTCTTTGGAGGATTTCCCCCATTGGCACGAGTGATACACTGTGGAAAAGCGCCAATGGAAAAAGGGTTACTTTTATGGGTATTTTGCAGAAGGTGTCTTCAGGGCACATGAAGTACATACTCAAGGGGATACAATGCAAGTGTTTTCAGGTTATGTCACTTCTCACAGGTCCCGGAATAGGTCCTCTAATGTGTGGGAGAAGGGGTAACAGGGACAGTGACAAATTACTGTGTAACAACCCCCCCCCAAACAAAAGTCATGAGAAAGTACTTTTATAGATGGATGTTAGAAACCCCCCACCAAAAAAAATAAGTTCGATTTTCATGACTTTCTGCGGGGGGGAGGTGGTTTAAAAAATCCCATAAAAATTATATTTGTGGGAAGTCATTTAAACCTCCCCCCAAATAAAAAATCATGAGAAAACACTTTTAGAGGTGGTTGTTAGAACCTCCCCCCACAGTTAACAAAATCCTCTATTAAAAAGTTATTTAGGGGAAATAATTTAAAAACCCCCTCCAAAATTCATGAGAAAACACTTTTAGAGGTGGTTGTTAGGAAACCCTCCGAAAAATTTCAAACTTTCATGATTTTCGGGGAGTTTTCAAAAACCACCCCTTAATCCCGAAAAACACTTTTAGAGGCATTTTGGCAAGAAAAAGACAAGCCAAACCACCCCTAAAGGCCTTTTTTGTAGTAGTGTAGGTACCAATACGTGCCAAGTGCCAAGTGTTAGTGCATTCTAAGTGCCAAAGAGTCCTTTGTTACTTATCTCCTACTTTATAATAATTTGTCTTAGATAATTTTAATCTTAAACCATGCAAAACCATACCAACACATGCCAAGCATACCAAGGCATCTCAACGCATGTCAAGAATGCTAAGACTGGCCAAGTGAAAGCACGTGCCAAGTGCCAATGGGTGCAAAGGAGTGTTACACATGCTATGGAGTGTCAAGGTATGTCGAATAGTACTAAGGTGTGCCAGAGAGTGCCATTGCATACCAAGGAGTGTTATGGATACTAGGGAAACAAAATGGTAAAGTAGGTCAAAATGCATGGAATGAATATGAGGGTGTGCCAAGGAGGGTCAACGAGTGTTAGGCGTGCCAAGGAGGGAGTGATAAGGTATATTAGGCAGTGGTTATGCATGTTAAGGAATACCAAGGCATGTCAAGAAGTGTTAGAGTGTGTTAGGGAGTTCCATGGTCTATTAACATGTGTCAAATAGTTCCAAGGCATGCCAAGACATGTCATGTGATAAGGAGTGCCAGGATGTGTAGGGTTATAGGATGTGCCAACATGTGTCATGGAGTTTTAAGGAAACAAAAGGGTGAACCGAGCTAAAATGTAAGGAAATGAACCGATAAGATGGTTAATAAGTCATGCCTTTACCTTTTCCGAAAGGGGTATGCTAGGCACACTAACGATAGGTTTCAATAAATGCCAAGTGCCAAAGCATGCCAAATGTTAATGCATGTCAATGCATGCCAAGGTGTTCCAGGGAATGTTACGGATTACGGGCATGCTAACATGTGCTTGGGCATCCTAGTCATGGCAAGATGTTCTAGGAACAAATATCTTCCAAGACATGTGACGTGCCAAGGAATGTTAGTGCATGCCAAAGCATGTCAAGGTGTGCTAGGAGTGTTAGGTCTCTCTCATTAATAGAATTGACCGAGATTGATTATGTATTAAATAATATGATTCCGACATGCACTAGTGGAATTTTATCTAAACAAAATTTGCTACATAATAAACCCAATAGAGATGAATCATGTGTTGACTCATAGGAAAACTATATTCTCATTACTTGAGGGAAATGATAGACACTAATTACTTCTTAACAAATTGATTGACTCTACACACTATGGCCTTTGACACATAATGAAAGCGACTCCATAACAATGGTATTAAATTGTTATATTTTGACAAAAATACAACAACAGTCACATAGAATCATAAAAAACTCATTGAATGATCAATGATGACAAACAATTTTTGATCATTACAAAAAGTAACCCAAAAGAGAATTGGGGAGGGACAATAAAATATTGTCACTAGAAGTGTCACCATATAGAGAATTAGTGATGGGCCTTTAAAAACCCTCACCAGAAGTGTCATTGAAAATGCCTTTGGTGACAAACCTTAAAGGAACATCAGCATATACACTAACAACGACGTGTTTTTAAGGACCGTCACCATATACAACATTGGTGGTGAACCTAAAAGGTCCGTCATAGGAATGACCCTCAATAATGACCTTTTTTTGTAGTGTCTATTTTATTACTTTGTTTTATTGCAGGTTTTAGTTCCATTTGAGGAATCCATCGATAGTACATTTTGAATCTAGGTGTTTCATCCCAATGGTAATATTTTTTCATATTTTTTGGAGCTTTTGAATTGAAAGTGCATACCTTGCTTCCTTGCTCTTCTTGCTCTTTGTTTCATAATAAACTATTATTCTTGTGGAATTTTACTTACTTTTTCATTTTTTTATGTGAAAAAACAGATGGAGCTAGTTTATAAAATTTCTACTGGTGAAAGGAAACCTGTCATTGGCATGGTCAGGTGTCGAGAAGGTTGTACATTTTATGAAATCCATGATGAAATTGTGGATGATGAAATCATTGGATACCCTTTTGATTTTTATCCAGGATGGATTAAATTTAAATCCAAAGCAAGAGAAAAAAATGGAAAGTTCATACAACACTTTTAGGCATCAAGAGGAAACTAGGCACATTTGATGTGGAAACAAAGGGTTAAAATGTAGTGAAAGAATGCCAAAGTTTGAAAACATTGAAGAGAATGTGGAGGGCCTAAGAATAAACAACCAATAATTGAAAATATGTCTTTGTCAGTGGAATGAGTCATATTTTTTGATCCTAGTCTATTGTTATCTTGGGAAAAAAACGTGAAAATTTTAATGCAAGAGTTTGCCAATGAGAAACTTACTCTCAAAGTATATTCAGAAAAGGGAGAATCTAAAATAAAGATCCATTTTGAAACTTGCGGAATTGATTATGGAACATGTAATGTACCCTTGGTAGAATGAACAACTTGCAACTTAAAAAACAATCATATGTAAACAAGGTGCCATCAACAATGCCTTTCAATGGAGAGAGGTGGTGAAATTCCTTCTAGTTAGAAAGTACAATAGGCAATGATGGTTGGAGATCAATTTCGTATTGATCAAGTAATCAAAATTATAGATGATTTCAACAAGACACAAGAACCTAATTTGTTCAATGTGGTGGAAGCAACACTTGCAAACTATAAGGACATGAAAAAGTGAGAGTGGAATGTACACGCTGCAATAAATAGTTTTGTTTAGTGCTGACAAGTGGTAATATTGTCAATTCTCTAAATGAACACATGAAATCAAAGAAGCACACTACTAATACTACAAATGAGGCTTCACATGAGGAGATTGGGGTGAGGAGTGGCACGGTTGGGAGACCCAAGAAGCTTACCAATGATAAGTCCAAACAAAGTTTGACTAGGTTCTTGGTCCCATCATCACCATCAATATTACATAGGGGTTCCACAAGTGCAAATCCTCTACTTCAGGTGTGTTAATTAATAGTTTAGACTAAACTTGAATATGAATTTGTATATTATTTTATTTGTTTTTTACTATGTTGTCATCTTATTAAATCTCGATTATCTCCCTTGTTACTACAATGTTGGGGGTATTGGTATTCTTATATTAATAGAAATGGGGAGAGATTGGAAACAAAGGTCCTAATGGATGATCAAAGGGGTGGAAAATTATGGGCCATAGAGAAGCATACTAAGATCATGCTATGTATTAGGGTATTGAATGTTGTATTGATGGTACATATAGGCATATTCATTGCTAGAGGGATTTTGAAATAGGGATTCATTAACATGCAGTTTTCGTAAGATGGTTTCAAAATGCAATGACTTGAAGATGCGATTATATTGTGAATCAAGGTGCACCAATAAAATAAATGAATGAGATACATGAAAAGGTAGAAGACTGGACTATTTGA
Organism: Pinus taeda; assembly: GCA_000404065.3. NCBI lineage: Eukaryota > Viridiplantae > Streptophyta > Pinopsida > Pinales > Pinaceae > Pinus > Pinus taeda. The sequence continues at coordinate 239,741 of APFE031439074.1, read as the reverse complement.
CTCAAAATGAACTCAAGAATGCTGCAAAGTTTACAAATGCTAACCATAGATTGGCAACGTGCACTCTTTGGTGGGAGAGGACAAAGGTTGCTATACTCTCTATTAGAATGAGATCCCTAAAGGAAAATCAACATAAAGGAAGGATGTATTTATTTTTTTGCAAGGATGTGAGTGAGGCACATAAGCAAGGAAAATTACAAGGTAAAGATGCAATTTGGGAATTTGTCAATGAATCTTTCATGACTTGATGCATGCAAAAGTAGGGAGAAGGTATAGTACATCCACAAAATACCTTTATGAGATGATCAAGATATGGGGAGGTCCTAGATTACATAGCTTTATTAGCTTGAATTAGAATTTTCCTTTAATATCTACGACTTTAAGGAAAGTTAGAAATTCATTGGCATCTATCCTAGGGGAGCACAAGCACATTTTTGAGGCAGTTGGAAAAGTTTATGCTCCTTATAAAGCCAAACATGGTATAGATGGTCCAATTCATGTACGCCTTACCGAAGATGAAACAATTTTGAAAAAATATGTTAGGTGGGTAGAAAAAAGTGATACACTGGTGGGGTTTTTTGGTATGAAAGAAGAACATCAATGCCAATCATATTTCTTGGTGAGAGTCAGTGAGGGAGTTGTAGTCTATGAGATTGTAACCTATTATTTTAAGAACAATATTATTTTCCATTATGCAAGTGTTATTATTGCAAACCCTTTACATGAAAATATTCCTTGTTTGGTTGTGGCTGTTCATCCAACATGCAATAGGTTCAATGCAAATTTTGTTTATCAACAATTGGAAAAGGTAGAATCTATGCAGAAGAAACATGTGGAAAACAATTTGGGACCTATTTTTGGCAATTCCTCTAATGGGGATAGTAGAAGAAGACAACTTATGTTGAAGGATTATTCTTCAACATCAAGTATTCAATATCAAATTCCTTGGGGAGGGTGGAGGTTAACTAGTTTGTACAATGGTTGTAATGTAACAGGATTTCATAACCAAGATTACATCCACAACGACAAAAAGCTACTGAATTCTTTGTTTAGTGGTTGACGAGAATTGGTTTTAGGAAATGAGCACATAAGTTTTGGTCTTGTCAGAATGGTTTATCACACTTTTAAAGTGGATGATAAAAAATTAAGGGTGAAGATACAAAGAGGATGGATAAAAAAAATTGGCGTTTCGCACAACGCATTGCTTCAAGGCATGTTTGAAAGGGTTGACAAGTACAACAAGTGGAAAGTTAGAGAGGACACTAGCTACAAATACTTATCTAATGATTGTTGTTGATTACATTTACATCTTTATGTCTCATAGTTTGAGTCTTTGGGAAAGAGTGTGAAATGCTTCACGAGTTCATCATTTCTTCACATTATGGTTATGTTGGGTACACAAACAATCTCATAATAATGTCAACATAAATTTCATCAGCAGAGAGGCATATCAAGATGTGAAAATTACTTGCCATTTTGTAGTTTTGTTGATGAGATTGTTTTGAGATCAATACTCTAACTTGGCATGTGTTTTGCACCTAATGGGTCAGATGTGTGTGAGAACTTCTTTGGAAAAGTTGGTGGGTTGGTTGGAGTGGAGAGGGCCTATGATTTCACTGACTTTCTTCATGTATTGGAACCCTTAATAGAGTTGTTGAAGGAGAATCAAATCACGAAGGGATTCATTTTAATAAATTTCATAAGAAGAAATAAAGCATTTGGAATAAATTGCACCAAGAAATAATACATAACATTGACATATTGTCGCAATTTCAACTCTTGGAATGCAACTAGAAAATTACACTCAATCTTATCGGTGGATTAAACCATGGACAAAGGATCAAAAGTATCCAACATTCCAAATTGTGGATGAAGTAGTTGATGATTCTCCACCGAGTTGTTCTAGCTCTATATTCCAATCTTCATATTCTTTGGTACATAATGAAAGTTAATTTCAAATAATGGAAAGTGAGTGAAGATATATCATATGAGTTGGATGAAATTTTAGATTCCATTGATGAAAATATAAGCAAAACTATAAAACTAGTGGTGGATCTTGATGGTAAGGATATGTTCAAAGCATGTTTGGTTAGTAAGTTGAATGGAAATTCAACATTATCCAAAGATAGGTTGACGAAAGTGAGAAATGGGGTCTACTTTAGGCGAGATGGAAAGGATCAACAAAAGGGTATTTCAATTGGCTTTAGAATTGGATTAGATTGTGGGGTGTCGTTTGAAAGAAAATCAATTCTCCAACTAAATCTATTGCAAGAAAAGGTGTTCCTCGAAGTACAAAACAAGGTGTTTCTTGTGGAATGTGGTACATTGGAAGGGTTCAAAGAATAAGGAAGAAGGATGTTAATAGGGTGTTTGATTACCCTAATGAAATCAACATTTTGGATAGATTAGAAGGCACTGAGCTTCAAGTATGTTGGCATAGTTGAATAAAGGGGCATCGCATGTATAAGTATGATTTGATAGATCATGCTTTTGTACAACTTGAATATGTTATAACAATTGCCAACTTACCATACAATGCTAGGAATGATACATACAAATTAGAAGAAAGTGATTACAAAGTTTTTTCAGATTGTATTAAGAATTTGAATAAGGTTAATTTTCAAAACATTCCACTTTCAGTTTCCTTATGTATTTCCATATGTTGGATCATTTATAAATAATTATTTGTTGTATTTTTGTTGATTTGTTTGTATGAATATGATGTTAATTTTGTACTTTTTGGATTTATTTCTAGTGAATAGTTCGAATGGTGAATGTTCGAGATAACTCAACTTTTTTGTTACCTTATTTTTCGTGTAAGTTTATTTCACTAGCCATTCATCTTTTTGTAATTGTGTTTCATTCAAACATTAATTTGGTATTTCCTCCACAAAAGTAATATAATTACATACCTATATAACTCTATGTACCCATCACCTCAACACATATATACAATTTGGAGATAAGGGTATCCCTTACCTCAACACTTGTGTTGGATGCCTTTTAATGTGGTTCCTCTGAAGTTGGTCCATTTAGTCTTGAAAAGCAAGAGTAGTTGGTTCTTTTTGCATGAATATGATTTGCAGACAAGTATGTGGTTCTTCTCACTAAATGTTAATGTTTTCCTTGAATTTTTAGAATAATAGTTCGTTTTCTAGGAATGATATCAAGGATCAAATGGCACGAGGTTCAATCAGGATGGTTTTTTCTCACTCAAAGTCAACATATTTACACTAGAGCAAATAACACATGAAGTGCATTTTATCTTGAATGTTTGTGTGGTAGTTGGATTTCCTATTTTTTAAGTTGGACATATAAATCATAGTTTGTAGTTCAAATTTGCCATCATAATCTTTTTGGAAGTATTTATATTTTGGTCATATCTATGGGGTCTACAATAGTTGAATTGCACTTGCGTATTATAGAGAATTGAGTCCTCAATCATATTTTGGGCATTACCTTTCACTAAAGGACATTAACATTAATTACTATCTATAGAGGCTTTTGGATAGGTGATGGTAGTCAATTTTCAAATTGTTTGCAATTTTATTGAGATATGTGCTTTTGGTATATTGGAAGGATGATGACACTTTGCTTTCTTATTTTTTCCTATATTGACATATATGTGTTTGATGGGCCTCACAACGTGTGCATCTGATCCAAGGGGTATTTTAAGGTGAATGGTATCTGATTTTTTGCAACTTTTGGATTGATAAGAATTTATGATAGGTTGAATGGTATGAAAAATTTAATTGATTTTATTTTTCCAAAGAAAGAATGCATGCATTTCTATTTCATGGTTTGAAAAAGGAAAATACATAGAAAAGTTCTTATAGAATTCCATATCACCTCCGAAAAGGAAGAGCAAGGCACTTGTTGGCCATTTTTCACAAATTCCCATACAAAATATACCTACGATCTCTCGTGGGAACACAATTGGAAGAAAAACAATTCTTTGATGAGCGAGGCAGGTTGTCAATGGGATAAGAAGATGAGGAACAACCAAATGTTAGGAAAAACCAAAGAACATAAAGTACTTTTGATTTAGTGTTGTCACATTTACCTTGTGGCAGAATTCTTTATTATTGTATGTGGATAGATTGTTGATAGGATTTGGAATGGGAGCCATATATTTCACAATAAGTCTCCAACTCCCTCACATGCTCTTCCTCCTCCAAAACCTTTGATAAGGTAGCTACTACAGTAATGTTTTCCAGCCTCTGATGTTATTCATGTGTTGTGGTAAATCAAGGTACCAATATATATAACTGAGATAACTCTGAAGCACTTGAGGGGAGCTCTTGGTATTGTAAATCAAGTGAGTTTCCTATTCTTAATTTCTTATGTTTTCCACCTTGGGAATATAGCTTCATCATGGTTTTCTAAGGAGCCATATTTGCATGGATGTAAGTGACTTGTAAAGCCCTAGAAATCTTAACTATAATTGACCAAAGTCTCTTTTTTTGTGGAACAAATTTCAATTAAAATTGCCATAATGTTGGTTTATTTATTTATTTGGGTTTGTTTCATATTGTTTTATCCAAGCTATTATGTATTCAAGTAATTGAGAACCGCTAGTTGAGGCTACACCTTGCAGAATTGCTAGAAAATGGAGCAGATTTACTAATTTAATGTGGATTGTGAATATGTTCCAGTTGGTAAATGAGGTTTGCAGTCTTCACTTAAGTAAGAGGATTAGACATAAGAAGAAACCCACATACCAACAAGCTTAAACATAAGAGGAAGTCCATAGATCCAATTGAACCAAATACATAGAGGGCAGTTTCTGAGAGTTCATCCCAACATCTAAGTGTTATGTGCGTGTCCAATTGAAATCACCACTTATGTGTGTGTGTGTGTGTTGAGGCACTTCTAAACCCCATTCTCTTAACTATACTTCGAGAGTTGGGTCTACCTATTAACCACTCCAAGTTTAGGAATGTAAAGGGGTGTGTTACATTGAAAATAACAAAACACATGCATTCTTTAGCTTATCAAAATAGTTCATATCCCCTTCATGAATGTGCCCTATGTATAAGCACATGGTAACATTATATCCATACAATTTAACACCTCCATGGCCTTTTAACAAGGTACCAGCTGTCTAGTTAAAGGATGCACAAACCCATGATTTGGGTATTTGATTTGGTTTGATTGCTTGCTACATAATCCATTACAATATTATTGAATTGACTAGAAAGTTGTATGGACTTTATCAGAAGACTAATTTTCATTGTGTCTAACCAAATTCAACACTGCAATGGGTTTCCCTTTAGTATTCAAGTATGTGATCACTATATATACCTAACTTATGACTTATTGGAGACTTTAAGGCTACACTTCACATGTAGTCATTGATTACTTTTATTTGACTAAATTAATATTGGTTTCTTTTTAAGGCTCCCTCAAAATTCAACTCATTTGAGCATTATCAATTGAGGGTTTATTGTTGCTTTTTTTATGCAAGTTGATTAAGTTTTTGGTGAAATTGTGTATAATATCATAAATTTCTCAGCAAAAAATTCAACTCAAAACAACTATACATCTAATTTGACCAATCTCATTGAAGGCTAAAATTCAGGCGTTGTCAGAGCACGTGCTCAAAGGGCATATACCTAGATCAATGACAATACACATAAGAGGAGAACTTATGAGGATGATGTGTTTTTTTGTTTTGTTTTGTTTTGTTTTTTTGGGTTCTGTCAAGGTTTTACATTCGTTCTGTTGTTTGCATGATATTTTGATTTTGTTACAATTAAAAACATTACAAGCCATTCACAACTAAAAATGGGTTCCTCAAGTTGGGTTGGGTGAGCTACTGCAAATCTTTGGAATATTTCTTCATATTCGTTATACATGATTTCAAGCAATGCAATAAGGATTGGTGGCTAATACATATCTTGATGTAATGGCGATTACTCATTTTAAGGAAAGATATGAAGAATAAGTTCATTATAACTTCTCGTCTTCTGTAAAGGCATCTTCCTCATTCCCTTGTAGTTCAATTAGAATTTGGATATGCTTCATTTTTCAGACACGAGAGCCTAATATTTGATTTGAATTAAAGTTAATATTAACTACGATGCTTTTTTATTATTTCGACCATTATTGCTTTCATTTTTCATGAATAAGATTTAATTTTGTTTAAAGACAAAGTCAATGGTTTTACGACAGCCAAACATTAAGCACTAAATAGGGATTGCTGGTCTTCTCGTATAAAATTATGATTCTTAGCAGTCAAATAAGTCCAGAGTCATTGTGAATCCTTATTTTTTGATGAACATTAGTGTTTATTCATTATTTTTCATTGGCCCTCATTTGTCAATATCTAATTTGAATGCTTGCACTTTGAAATTGGTCTAACATTCTAACCATGCAAATGAATACAATCCACTCACTAATTTCATAATTTATTTGACAATGCTTTCACAGATGGATGCTTTCTATTTGATCCATTTTTCTCTATATTGCTTATTTTATTCATTAATTTTGAACATCCATAGGTATGTTTTACAAGGTGATGAACAAGAACAAATAGAACAACTTGTTGAGGATGGGGACATCAACACTAAGCTTGCATGTTCTTTAGCTCCAGAAATATTTGGACACAAGGATGTAAAAAAATTTCTGCTTCTGCTTCTTATTGGTGCCCCAACTAGAAAACTCAAGGATGGAATGAAGGTATAATTCTTTTACTAAAGAGTTGTTACAAAGAAACATGATTATCTTGTTGGTGACTTTCCAAGAAAAATGCCTTGTTATTCTCACTTATCTGGTCTCTGGACTCTGTCTACAAAGGAAAAATTATATTTATTGCTCATATTTCTATTTCACTTGTAAATAAGAGGTGATTTGCATGTTTGTTTGATGGGTGATCCTAGAGTTGCAAAGAGTCAGTTTTTGAAACAAATGATCAGTGTGGCACCTCGAGGAGTTTACACCACAGGTTGGTGAAATAGTGGTGTTGGCCTAACAACTACTGTTCAAAGGGATCCAGTCACCAATGAGATGGTCCTTTAAGGCGGGGCCTTGGTATGTTTCTCAACTTTATTCTTTCCAATGTTTAATTTGTTGGTTTCTTTGGAATTGGATTTTTTTTTTTTATAGATTGAATGCATTAGAGGTTTTACCATCATATATCTTTAGGAACCATTGGAGCAGTGAAGAAATAATGGATCTTATGTGATGAATCAGGTGTTTGCCAACATGGGTATATGTGCTATTAATGAATTTGATAAGATGGATGAGATAAAATGTGCTACTATTCATGAAGTGATGGAGCAACAAACTGTCAGCAATGCAAAGGTGGGAATAACAACCTCTCTAAATTCACACACGATAATATTGGCTACTGCTAATGTTGCTTAGTATGTATTATTATCATTCAGTTTGAAGGTAGCTTCATATGAGATCCTTCCATGAATATGAGTTTTTGAATGTCCTAAATTCTAAAGATAGATCTCATGGAGTTGCGTTAACCTAATGGGATGTATGGAAGATGTCTTGTATAGAAGCAAAGGATTTTATCTTATCAATGTTTTTTATAGAAGAGATATGTAATTGGAATGTTGTGCTTATTGGGGGGTTCATTCATCTCTTTTGTTTTTTGAAACTAAAGCTTTTGTGTGTCTTTTCTTCCGACTTTGCCTTGTTAAAGTTGTTATGTGCTCTTTAATTATGGATCTTGTAGTGGAAGTATGAGGTAGATTTTCATTTTTGGAGACATAAACCATTAGAATATCTTGGAGGATGGAAAAATTTGAAACTTTTTAAAACTCCTATATTGACTTGTACAAAGATCCTATTGCCCTTAATTTTTCTCCTATTTAAGAACTCGAATTGGTCAAAAAATATTAATCTACTTTTACTGTGATTTTGTTTCCTTTCTCTTAGATACTTTTTCTTTTACATTACTTGTTTTCAATTAATAGTTTTTTATTTAAGATTTAAGTATATAGTGTTCTCAACTTTATTTTCTTACTTTTATTTCTAGGGCTAATTAAGAGTTCCCTATATACTCTTCACTTGAAAGAAGAGTATGGGTTATGTTTTCTTTCAGGTATTTTAGTGTAAAATGTATCCTACTTCTGTGATGGAACTTTAATTTTGAGTTTTGTTTTATACTATGTTGTTCATTATCACAGGGGTTGGTATGATCTACAAAGAACACTTGAAGAGAATATCAATCTTCCTCCAACATTTCTTTCTCATTTTGACTTGTTTTGGCTGATACTTGATAAATATGATATGGATAGTAATCTGGAAATGGAAAGACATGTGTTATACATGCATCAAAAGTGTGAGCCACTAAATTTAGGCTTTACTCCTCTCGAGTCTTCCATCATTAGGTGAGTTATTGTCACCTCTTCTTTAGATATTGATGCTTGAACTATCGTACTCTATTCCTGAGTAGTTTTTAATCTTATGATGGTTAATATTTTCTAGGGCTTATATAGCAACGACAAGAATGGTATCATCTTCTGTGCCTAAATACCTTACCGAATCTATTGTCAATTCTTATTCTTCCATGAGACAAGAGGAAGTACAAAGTGATACACCACATTCTTACACCAATTCTGGAACACTTGTAAGCATTTTTCACATCTCAATTTTTATTTATCTATTCCTTTGTACACTTACCTAGTGTTACATGTGAGTTCCAGGAGAAGTGAATTTTCAAGTTCTCATCTTTTCAACACTAGAGTGGAGTTGTGACTAAGCAACAACCTTAATCCAAATTTGGCTTTTTAATCTCAAAAAATCATTTGTGGACAAAATTTGATGTCTTTGTTTCTTTTGGCTGGATTTGTTGTTCACATGCCCTAATTAAGCTTAGATTCTAGAAACAATGGCTCAAAGTGATGTAGATGAAGCCCTCAGGCTTATTTAAAAGTAAAATTTCTCCTTATATGCTAACGAAAGAAAGGAAATTGGTCTAGATGCCATATCTGACATCTATTCAATCGTAAGGGTGAAGCTTCGAGAATGAATGCTATGGATGTTCGCTATGCTAATTCCCTGAACTAGATTTCTCGAAAAGTAGTCTCCATAGACTATATAGAGCATGAGAAATATCATTAGTTCAAATTTCCTAATCAAGGTTGGTTTAAATACATCTAATTGGGTCTCCTGCATGCATGCTTACGTCGAAGCTCAACTAAAGGAGTGCTTGAAAGAGTATGAAACATTGAAAGTGTAGCAAATTGATCCCAATACATTTGATATTAGTTTTATTGATGCCTAAAATATCCAACAAGAAAGTAGTGTATCATATAGACGTAAAGTAAATATCCTCACTGTTCAACTCTTTTAGCATAAATAGTTTTTCTTTTTAGATGTCCTTGAATTGATATGAAACTCAAGGTTGAGTTTCCTCTTGGAAAAATCACGAGGTCAGATGGGTCAAGAATTATCTTTTGAACAATGATTACATGTGGACTTCCATGACTAGGAAACTCGGACAAGAATCAAGAGTTCTGTTATGAAGTGCCATTGAGTGGGAGTTTTATGGTGCACAACATCAGTTTGGATTTTTCTTCTGGGAAAGTTTATAATACTCGAGACATAGATAAAGCTCTTGTGGAGAGAAATGGAGACACAAAAAGTGTATCATAAATCCCTTGAATTCTTGTTAGTCCAATTTTAGCCGAGTTTGAGTGTAACAACCCTAGGTTAAAAATTCATGTAATAAAGTTAATAAAGGCAAAATAAGACCAAGTTCACGGGACATGTATTCCAAGTTGAATGTTGGTAAAAACATCCTAGTGGGTGTTCATTTGGTTTATTATGGCTAAGGGGAAATTGACAAAGGCAATGGAAAAGGCAAAAAGGCATTAATTGACATTCTATTTATGCAAATAAAGTAAATTAGGAGAAAAGGAAGGTGAAAGGTCATAGGTTGCATGTGAGGAAGAAATTGAAGTAAAATAGAGTAAAAGGAAGAAAATAAAGGCCTCAATGATAAAAAGGCTTCTAAGCATCAATTCACAACCTTTTTTCAATTCATTTTTGGAGCTCTCTCTCTATTCTCTCTCTCTCATACTCTTGCACACTTAGAGTATTTCTGGAACATTCTAGTATTGGAGAAAGGAAGGAAAAGGAAGGAGAAGGAGGTAAAGGGAAGCAAATATCAAGCAAGGAAGAGTTGGATTAAGCAACTACGACATGATTACTTGTAGGTATCAAGTTGCATGTATGTTTTTCTTTCTAATTTTGGCCAAGGAAAATTTTAAGGATGGATATCTATTTGAAAGTTTATGAACCTTGGTGAATCTCAGTAATCTATAATAGAAAAATTGTAAATTGTTTGATAATATTTTTGTAAAAATATCTAAAAGTTTAATTATATTATATTTAGTCTATATAATATCTTGGTGATTTTTAAGGTAAAAATAATTTCATACTATAAAACTTGGGTGAATTATTTCTAGAAAAAAATTGAAATTGACGAATGCTTTTTTTGGAAAAAGTATAGAAAATTAGTCAACCTACGAATATTATCCCCTAAAATTTTCCCTGATTTTGGCATGAATGGTACATGCATGTGTGTATTTTGTTCTCTTGTTGTCATTGATATGGGTTTTTCTAGGTGTGACAATAGTTTCAACCCTGCCTTGAAATTTCTGGATAACCATGGTGTGATGGGGTTCTTTTACTTGGTTGAGCTGGATTTCTAGATGGTTTCAAAACTAAGTGGGGTGGTCTCAGGAAAATTTCCAAAGGCCTAGGAATACCTTGATCGGTAAATCGTGGGATACACTGTAAAGGCTGAGGTGGAGATAGGAAATTTCCTCATGATTTAGGTGGAGAGATCTGAAGGCATCCATGCTTGTTTAGGGTCTATTGTTCCCTTGATCGATATATGGCAGGATTGCGGTAAAGCCTGGTAGTGCATGTTTATGGTTTGGGCCTAGGAATCCCTTGACTGTTATATGTCGGGATACATGGTAAAGCCTAGTTGTATAGATGAGGGTTTTAGGCCTAGGAATCCCTTAACCAATAATGGTGGGATACACGGTAAAGCTTGAGGAAGTCCTGGTTGGTTTTATTGTGAGTCCCACATTCATGCTTGGAAAATGGCATAGGGGTGATTGGATGAAAGAAAGATTTAGTTTCACCCAATCTATGGTTGGGTGGTATGTGGAAGTCCCTGACTTGATTGGATTTTACATATGTTAATAAGAGCTCTTTTCCCTCATATTTCATGAGTAAATGTATTTTTTATTATGTGAATTTGATGGTTTTTCTATCATTGTTATTATTCTGGTTATATGTTGGTTATAAGCACAATTTTATGACAAAATTGTGTTATGGCTCTCATCATGATTTGGTTAGTAAATGAAATGCTAATGAATGAATTACCTAATATATGATATTGTAGCTATAGTGAGAAAGCATCATACCTTCTCGAAAATTCTCAGATAAGTATGAGACCCCTAGGTTCATATATGTATTTACGACCTATATATTTCATGTTCATCATGTGTTTGACATAATGCATGTCATGGATAGGCTTGGTTAGGTCAAGTTCTTATCTAAGTTTTGTATGGAAATCTTTGTCCCGGTCTCATTTATCATTTCTGAGAGTTTCATTAAGTTTGGGCAATGGTCTGGAGACTAGCCTTGAAAGTGCCTCAAATCTCGTGGCTGCGGGCATAGAAATAGGTGAAAAAGACTGCAGTCGCTCCCTAGCATGCTTGTGCAAGCAACTGAAGGGTCACAGTCAAATTCAAGCAGTGTTGTTATTATGCAACCAACTCGCAAATAGATAGATCAATGAATTAAAAATTATCCTCTTCGAAGGAGAAATCTCATTTACATTACTTAAATGAACAATTCATGGATGATACAAATGACAATATCTCCTTTGTATATATAGAAGTCTAAGGGGTCATAATATAATCAGAACCTACATAACAATAATAATGTAAGGGCACAACAATGAAAATAGTGGGATTCTATGGGGCACAACAATAAAAATATGGGGGCTACATGGGCACAACAATAACAATAAGTTGGCTACACTGACAATAACAATAAGGGGGCTACACTAGTATTATAGGGAACTAACATGTACCTCTCCTCCAAAAAAGTGTTTTCCTCAATGCTTGAGTAGCTCTGGATACTTCTGTATAAAATTATCATCCTCCCATGTGGAATCTTTAGCGGGTAAGTTCTTCCACTTAATGAGATACTCTGAAATTGGTCGATTCCATAGCTATCGGGTTCTTGTTTCCGTGACTACTTCAGGGTCAAATATGATTTTTACTTCTTCATCAAGTTATGGAAACACAGTTTGAATTGGAAGCTTGTCACCGATAACCTTCTTTAAGCATGAAACATGGAAAATTGGGTGTACTCGAGAAGATGTAGGTAACTCCAATTTGTATGCTATAGTACCAATATTTTACAACGCCTTGTAAGGACTGTAGTACTTGGGTGATAATTTATTATCCTTCTTAGCTTAATTGAGGGACATTTTCTTGTATGGTCATAGCCATAAAAATACCAAGTCACCTTCCTCAAAACTTCTTTCACTGTGATGCTGATTTGCCTGTTGTTTCATTTGATTCTCTGCCAAAGTGAGATTATCCTTTACGAGTTGGAGACCTTGTTGTTGATGCTCGATGTGACCTTCCATTGCTTGAAACTTAGACTTTTCTCTTAAAGATGATGTGATGGATGGTCGATGATATCCATAAAGGCCATAAATGAGGTCATTTTTGTTGCAGTATGGAAGGAAGTGTTATACCACCATTCAGCTAGAGGTAACCAATTGACCCATTGTGTTTGTTTATCAGATACAAAGCAACAAAGATATCCTTCCAAAATTGTGTTCACTATCTCATTTTTCCCAGCATATTGAGGATAATAATATTGAGCTAATTGAGTACCAAGACAAGAAAATAATTCTATCCAAAAATTTCCAGTGAAAATGGGATTTCTGTCACTTAAAATAATCTTTGGGTTTCCATGAAGCTTTTGAATTGTTTCCATAAATGCATTAGCCACTATATCGGCTTTAAAATGATGAGATAATGCATAAAAATGTGCATACTTGGGAAGTCTATCAATTACCACTATGATGACACTCTTTCCTTCAAAATTAGGTAAATCTTTGATAAAATCCATTGAGACCTCCTTCGTATAGTGACTTGGAATGGATAAAGGTTGTAATAGACCTAGGGTCTTAATTGTCTCAACTTTATTTTGGTGGCAAACCAAAAATTCTGCCACAAACGTTTGAATATCAGATTTAAGGCCATCCCAAAAAAGTTCCTTTTTGACCTTGTGGTAAGTTCTTAAAAATCCCAATTCCCCCCTAAGGGAGAGGTGTGCAATTCCAAAATAATCTTTTGTTTAAGTTGGGAATTCATACAAAGATATAAGAAATCTTTGTACCATGATGAATCATTTTTCCAGCTAAATTTATCAGACATACTGGGATCTTGCTGCAAATTTTGAATGAGTTTCCACACCTATTCAACACTCTTCCATTAATCCCTTTCTTATGTTATCCACTCAGGTTGGATAATAGAAATCGCACAAAGAAATGCTTTCACATCCTCATCCTTTCTTGGGAGTGGATTTGCAACAACACTTTGCTTCCCTTTTTTATAGATGATTTCAGAGTCATAACCAAACATCTTTGTGACCCATTTTTTATACTCATATGAAGATAATATTTGTTCCAAAAAGTATTTAAGACTATCATGATATTTTTTTACCTTGAAGTGTCTTCCCATTAGGTAAGGTCACCATTGCTTTAGTGCATGTAGTATTGCCAACATTTGCTTTCCATAAATAGGTTTGTGTAAATACTCTGCTTTGATTGGATGATTTTCAAAAGCAATAGGTCTTCCCTCTTGCATTAAAATAATACCAATTCCATATCTTGGGGCATCACATTCCATAATAAAGGTTTTCGTGAAGTTTGGCATAGCTAAGACTGATTCTTGGTACATTGCCTCTTAAAGATGTTCAAAGGCCTTAGTTGCTTTTGGAGTCCAAGAAAATGCATCTTTCTTCAATAATGATGTTAGAGGTGCCGCTATTCCACCATAATCATTAATAAACTTGCAATAATACCCTGTCAACCCGAGAAATCCTTGAAGATTATTTATGGTTATGGGGATTTTCCATTCCTTAATGGAATTTTTTTTTTTTTTTTTTTTTACAGTCTACCTTAACACCCTCATGAGGTACAATATGACCTAAATATTCCACCTCCTGTACTCCAAAGAAACATTTAGAGGTTTTTGCATATAATTTTTTCTCCTCCAACAATTTGAGCACCCTGTCAACATGTTAAACATGATATTTAAAAGACTTGCTATAGATTAGTATATCATAAAAAATACTAACACATTTTATAAGGAAGGCTTTGAAAATGGAATTCATCAAACCTTGAAATCTTGAAGGTGCATTAGTACGGCCAAAAGGCATGACCAAAAATTCATAATGACCCTCATGAGTTCTGAATGTTTCTTTTAGAATGTCTTCATTATTCATTCTAATTTAATGCTATCATGAATGAAGATCCATCTTGGTGAAGTAAATTTCTCTGTGTAATTCATCCAACAATTCATTGATAGAAGGGATGGAAAATTTATCTTTAATAGTGAGCTTGTTTAAATTCCTTTAATCCATACAGATGCACCATGATCCATCCTTCTTGTGCACCAATACTATTGGAGCAAAGAAAGAACTTTGACTAGGTTGAATTATACCAACCTCTTGCATTTCCTCAACCATATGTTCAATTTCACTCTTTTGGGCATAAGTATATCTATAAGGCCCAACGTTTGGAGGAAAAATTCCTGGAATCAAATGAATACCATGACCATGATCACGAATAGGTGGGAGACCTTTGGGAGTCTCAAATACCTTGGAATGATTTTCCAATACTTTTTGGACATCTAGAGAAATATATGATTTCGATGTTTGAACATCTAGTGAGCATAATTGTGCAATTACACCTCATTGTTCTTTCTTTAGAATCTTTGTCATGCCATTAGAGTTGATTATCTTTCCTAGTTTCCCTATGATACCCCTTAATTCAACTTATTTTACTTCCCAAAAAATTTCAAGAAAATTTCTTGATAATTAAAAGCTATCGTCCCCAAAGATTGTAAGTATTGGACTCCTAGTAAAACATCAACACCACCCATCGGAATGGAAATCATTGGACTATTAAATACATATTACCCCATGGATAGCTTGATATTATGACACTTTCCAGAGTAATTTATAGTTCCTCCATTTGAAACCAGTACTTGACACTTTGGTGATGGATATAGGAAGAAATCCATTTCCTTGGCTATCTTACAATGAATAAAATTATGGGTGCTACTCGAATCAATCAATACTATTACCTTTTCTTCTTGATATGTCCTTCTATATTGAGAGTTTGAGTGTAATTCATACTAGTGGATTATGAGATATGGTCAGATTCATTTCTTCTTTCTCTGGGGTTGGTTCCTGGTGTATATCCTCTTCTTTTGACATTTCTTAATCATATTATTCCTCCTCTTCACAATCTATGAAAATAATTTCTTCTCAACATACTTATGAACTTTACTGTATTTAATATCACAACTGTAAAAATTCCCTTATTCTATTTTTTCCTGCAATTGTTGTGGTGTCAACCCTGTAGGTTGTGGAAGGCTAGGAGAAATAACACTTCTGCCTTTATAGTTGTGAGTGGTAGACTTACTTGTTGCCATAATTTCTCTTTCCACTTTTCTTGCCACCCTAAATGCCTTCTCCAATGAATCAAGTTCCTAAAGGTGAAACTCATGTTGTATGTTATCCTTTAAAGTCCCTATGAAGACATAAATCCTATGCTCCTCTGGAATATCATTTACCCTAATATTAAACTTTTGGAAGTTCTCAAAGTGCTCTGCCATTGAACCCTTTTGTTTGAGATTTATCAATTGGCTAAAGAATGTGTTTCTCTTTGTATCCTCATAATGTGCTATCATTTCCTCCGTAAAAATTAACCAAGTGTCAAGAGTTTATGAGAAAAAATCCGCCAAAACCATACAAACTGATTGGATTCTAAATAGAAAGATGCAATGCATACATCGATACCATACAAACTTATTGGATTATAAATACAAAGATGCAATGCATACCTTTTGTGTGTCTTGCACATTATGGAGATCAAAATATTGCTCCATCTGTAGTTACATCCATGTTACCGGATCCTTGCCATCAAACTTCCTCATATCATCTTTGGAATATGGTGGGTCTTCAATCCAAAGTTAGAGTCTATGAAATCAAGATTAAGATTCCTTTTTTTCTCATCATGAGTTTCATCTAATACCTTTTCGCCATTAGGAAACATTTCTTGTAGCAAATTTGTCAAACCTTCCTTCAAACCTTCCATGTCTGCTTTTAAATCATTCTTCAAATATTCCATGTTTCCTTTCATTTTTGCTTCTATTCCATCTTTAAAACCTTCCATGTCTGCTTTTAAACCATTCTTCAAACCATCCATCTTAGCTTCCATTTCATTTTTGGTCACTCTTTGCATGAGTGAAATTTGTTGCACTTGGTCTCGTAATTTTGATATATCATGTTGCATTTCTTCCTCTTCTTCATGTGTCATAGAAGATCTTTCTGGTTGCTTACTAGGTGTGTCCTTTTTTTGTTTGGAGGCAATTTGATATCTATGCTTCACTATGACATTTTAATCACTTCAAACTGATTTTTCAAATGAAAGTTATGCAAAATTTAAAGAAATACACACCTTTTTCTTGCTTGTTAGGAGCTAGATATTGCAGTTACTGCATCTCTATAATTGTGAATATCCAATATCTGAAATTTAATCATTTAGTATCCCTTTGAGTCTTCTTTTCAACCCAACAATTTAGACCAATATTGTATTCTTCAAGAAAGAGTTGTGCCCAATCTCCCACGATGGTCTGATTATAAACTAGGTCAGTAGAGATAAATTGTATGGAGTTCCATGTGTCACTCTTTCGACCTGCAACCATGAAAATAATACCCAAAAAACTACAGTCCATCCTATTTCCATCACTTTTTATGAAATTCAAATCTGATTCTCAGAGAGAAAGTTATGATGATTTTCCCTAGGTCACTTGTTTGAGATGGAATTATGGAGCCTACACAAACCCTAAATTCCTCGGATCATATCTCTGAAAATATCGCGAGAAAACATATTAAATTTAAACATGAAGTTTACCAAGATTTAGGCTCCACGTGGTTGAAATTTAAGCTTCTGAAGCTTTGTAGAAAAAATTTATAACAAAAATTCCACGATGACCTATTTGAAGCAGCAAAACCCTAGAATCCAAAGCTTTGATACCAAATGTTACACAACCAACTCACAAATAGATAGATCAACGACTTAAAAATTATCCTATTCGATGGGGAAACCTACTTTACATTACATAAATGAACAATTCTAGGATGATACAAATGGAAATACCTCCTTTCTATATATAGGAGTGTAATGGGTCACAATATAATCAAAGCCTACATAAAAATAATAATGTAAGGGCACAACAATAACAATGATGGGCTTCTGTGGGGCACAACAATAAAAATATGGGGGCTACATGGGTACAAAAATAATAATAAGGGGGCTACACTAGTATTATAGGGACCTAATAGTTGTTTTAGCGTTTGGGAGTCAAGGACACAAAAACATAGGTTTAACTCAGGGTTTAGGCATATGGAAGGGTGGTTTAACCCTTGGGGGTTTTGTAGCATTTGAGGGAGGTTAGTAAGGTTTTTTAGTTTTGTCGATTCCACTTCCTTAAGGTGATTTAGGAGGTTGAGTCATATCATAGTAACTCTTCATCACATATTTACCTGAGTGGGCCGGTAAGCTTGGGCCGGTGTGGGAGGGGGGTGTTACATAGTGGTATTAGAGCATGGTTCAACACTTGGGCTAGATGGGAGGAAGGTGTTTTTCATGCATGCATGTAGGATGTATATGTGATTGATGTGTATGCATGGTGGTGGTCATTTTTGTAATTGTGTTGACATGTAGAAGTTGATGATGTTGTTGTTGGGATGTGTTCGTCATGCATACATGTCAAATGTATATGTGTATTTATTATGCATGTTAGTTTCTATATGTTGTTATGCATGCATTGTTATGGGCATGATTGTTATGCATGAGGTCATGGTATTCAGTTGGTATTTTAATGCATGATGTCAATATCATGCTAATTTGGTTGTTCTTGCAGATGAGATATCCTCCCCTGAACTATATTGAGCTATGTTGGTTATGTTTATGTTTGGTTATCTAAGATGATATACTTGTAAGAAGAAGAGGATCAAATATGAATAGCAAAATGGTGGATTATAGTTCACGAGACTCTCCCTACAGATCATAAGAGAAATGTGGTGATGAGTACTCCCCTCACATAGCAGATACCTTGAGGAGTTTGAAGGCATAAATAAGAAGTTGTAAAGCATATAATGACAAAATCATTTAGTCACAAGAGAGACTTGCTAGAGTGTAGGAGAGACAAGTAGAGGTCAATGTAGTTATTCTTCAGAGTTTGTCAAACTTGTAGAGACAGGACTGCTTAGGATCAGTCATGGACAAGAGGACAAGATTAATGGAGCATATGGTAGAAAATCTCATGATGGTCATGGGTCAAACAAGGATGATACCATCAAGGATGGGAGATTCTTGGATACACCTGATAGGAGAGGCAATGGACATGGGATTTACTCTACTTCTGGTTCAGACAGGTGCCATGGTCATCATCGTTATCATCCTTATAAAAAGAATGTGTTTATGGTGTTGGACCTACCAACATGTCAAGGGATCTCCCTGGTAAGAAGTCCTAACTAGACCTTAGACCATTTGGAGTAGGAGTCCCAACAGTGGGTAGTAAAGCTATGCCTTGAATATGACAACGCGCGAAGGTAAGTGTGATATCTTTGTCGGAAGAAAGTGTGTGATCTTGCAGCGAGTCAAGAGATATGCATGGGGAGGTTCTAACACACGAAGGGGAAAAGGAAGTGTGTCCCTTAGAAGCCTGTAATAGTACACAGCCTGAAAGGAACACACAAGTTGAATGAAATCACAAGATGGAAAGTAGAATAGTCGACAATCCAAAATGATGGTTTAAACCAACAACCCGACTTCAACAAGATTCATAAAATCGTATAAAAAATACTTCATATACAAATGTGTAAGTTAAACAACATATATTGATAAAGTAATCATAATAGTCGAACTATAATAACAACATATGCATGAAGACGTGTTGGCTCTATTATATATATAAAAAAGTTAAAGTTTCATCCATACATACAACCATGATAACCATTAGCTCGAATAGTGGAACGTTACAATCAACACTGCTTGCTCCTCCAAAGAGATGTACTTGCTCTGCATTGTGGTGAAGCCAAGGCTTGTCACAATACTCTCCAAGCTCTTCTCTAAATAATGCCTAGAAAAAGCTTGGCTCCCAAAATCTTGTTCTATGAGTTATGAGGTTCTATATATAGAAAAGGGTGGGGTGAATCTATCCCATTTAACTCTTGGACTACCCTTGAACTCTTCAACTTCATTACATATAACTTTCTACATTACATATGAATTTTTGCATTCCACAAATGATACTTGGAATTTCACTTTACATCATGTCTACAATAATAATACATATTCCACATATACCCATGTGGGACAAAATAGGCTTGAGTCAGCCAGATAAGACAACACTAAGACTTAGACAATTGTGGAAAGACCAACTCATCAGCATCCTCTCCGTGATATTCGGTGATGAACTGAGGCCAAGCTTGGTATTGCGCAATGGCGTCCGCGTACTATTTGATGATGTCTTTCTAGAAACAAACTCTTGCCTCCATTTCTCCCATGTATACTGATATGGAACTTGTTGGCTTAGGGAGTCCTTACCCAAGTTCATAGTTAGTTGTGCCAACCAAAAAAACCCTACACTATTGGCCCTTTCAGCAGCAACCTGCGTAATGCAAGTTGCAGTCTCACTTGAAGCAATATTAGGGGATGCAAGAACCAAGTTTATGCATCCAGAGACTAGTGTGATGTCTTTCGATGCCTTGGATCTACTTCCGCACAAATTGATATACTTCTAAGGCCCTTTACTGTAAATGAGTTAAAATTGCGTCTAGATCTTCACGAAGGTCAACGATGAGTCCTTGCAGACCTTAAACAGTTGATTTACCTACTTTCGCGCATCAGCAAGCAACCCTAGATTGTATTTTGTGTAGATCTACTTGATTCATCAAAAAACATAAGAGAAATTGCTTCTAACTTTACGGAAGTGTATAACCATTCGTTTCATATGTTATTAAGACAGATTCAATGAATTCGCATAACATTCATTCAATAATTAAAAAATGCATCATTAATCAACAACATATGACATAAACAGATTCAATGGAAATACTCAGTAATTCTTCAAAAAGTTGCCTTTATTGATCTTCAATTCATTGATTACAGTCTCTTCTACCCTGTGCACGCAGCTGCAGGGGTCCGCGCACTCAGTTGCGGACTCTACCCAGGCCTCCTGTGCACTCAGCTACAGGAGCCTTCCATTCTCTACCTAAGCACAAGAAGCAGAGCCTTCCTGCCTTAATACTTGCCCAAGACAACAAAACTCTTCAACGTACGCAATTCTCTATCCCAAGTTTTTTTTAAGACTAGCTATGACTCAACTATTTACAACTTTTCTAATACAATACCATGGCCCCTAGTTCATGGGTGAGTCTTCAAAACCAACCAAAACAAGGGGCTGAGAACCCTTTGATCCCTATCTATCTGCGCGCTCTGCATCCTCATTTCACGGAGACTCTACATATTTTTACAAAATTCTTTACAAAAAATGACTAAGTTAATTCAATTCTACCCCTGGGGACCCCACCCCAATAGGCCCCCAACACAAAGATCATGACTCACCCTCGAGTCACTCAACTGGTTGTTCCACCTTTTGGCAGATATTGCTAAATACCTTAGTCAATGTCTGAAGCTCCATAGTACTCTATTCTTCTGTTTGTTGTACCTCCTGGACCAGTTTCTCTATAGTTGACCTCTCTATTGTGCTAGAAAATTATATATTACAGAGCAATGGAACACATAAAATATATTGTATACATATAAGCATAGAAAACACATAAAACAAGAGAGATATATATATACGTAGTTCACCCAATTTGGGCTATGTCCATGGAGAAATAGCTAGTCCTTCCTTTTATATTATCCAACAAACTGAAGAGATACAACCTACAACAGATCCGTTGTAATGAACTCTTCACTCTCACACAATCTCCTCTCTCTTTTTTGCTCAGAATACAAATCTACATAGCTGTAATACAATTCCCTCATATATAGGGAGGGGTTTCCTTCTAGGGAAAAAACCCTAAATTAAACATAACTTCTACCATTAGTGTTGGCTTGTTTGGGCCTGACCCAGGTTCAGAAGAGTTATTTAGCCAAACAAATCCCATAGCTACCGGCCCTTTCGGCAATAGATCGTGGAGCGCGGACTGAGGTCTCACCCGAGGTAGCAGGGGAGGGTGTTGGAACCAGGTTCCAAACTCTAGCTGGAGGGTTCGCACACTGTTTTATAGCTCCGCACTGCTTGACCTTCACGCTGATCCAGGGTGATTATAATTTTCTTATTCATGCGCTATTCTACTTGAAGTAATTAGTTATGATTCAGAACTATTCAATAGGGTCTTTAAGCAACCATTTAATCAACATAATTTATTTGTGCACAAAATGAACCCAGATTCGCATACACTCATCACATTTGCATTAACCAGATATAGAAAGATAAACCATAAAAACAAATGCACGATAATACAAAATTACATAAGCAAACTTTTCTTGATTATTCTTCACTAATACTTCCAGATCTACTCTGCGCACTCAGCTGCAGGGTTCTGCACACACAACTACGGACTTTCTAGGCGTCTGCACACATAGTTGCGGAGCCTCTACTTCCTACCTAACCCTCGACTCGGACTTACAGATGCTTTCAGACTATCTTCTTTAAGAACCCATTACATCCTATCTTCCAAAAGAACTGCCTTTCCCTTATAGAGCTGCGCTCTATTTATACCCTTTCCTGGCCCGCGATCCCTACGTGGGCCAACTCTATTTACATTACTTTTTATTATTTGCAGGCAGACTACCCTTTGACTCAATCGATTACAATTCGCGTTCCACGTGTTCAGCGGAGTATTTATCCTAACTTTACCCAAAATGTCCAGCTTCGTACCCTGTAACCATTGCGCAGGGCTTCTGCTACCCAAAAACCCCCCAACACAATCATAGTGACTCGTCCTGGGTCACTCGTCGACGCAACTAGATGCTTTGCCTTGGCTTCATGGTTTGCCTCCCTGTGAGTGATGGTCATCGTCCTGGTACTCCTTCCTTGTCTCCTGCAACGCTTCATCCGTCTCCTGATTCAGTGTTTCTACCACATCTCGCAACCGATGATGCTCATTCTACTCTGCTCGGTTAACACAGAACACCCCCTTCGAAGAGTCTAGCCCGAATAAGGGAGCTACCTCCTGGTACCACCGCAACTTCTTCCAACCTTCGTACCTGCCCTTCGCACCGTCCGCTGCAGCTTGTGTTGCAATTTTGCAAGACCCTAGCTACTGTCCGCAAGATCCCAAACTTCGAGGGACATCAGAGCCAACTTATTAAGTGCATATCTACCCGTGGTCCCCATTTGTCCAGCCTTTCGTTGTTCTATTGTAGTGCACCGGCCTGCCCCTGGTTGAGGCGACGGCCTCTGGACCAATTCTGCTCCATGTTCCCTCTTTTCCGATACATCCCCTACTAGTGATGCTGCTATTGTCACCCCCCTACTCCTTAGAGAGTCCTACCTCGCCATTAGCCCGATTACTACCTTCGAGCAAATGCCTTGTGCATGGATACTGAACAACTCCATCTTGTTCTCGAACTGTAGGCCACTGAGTGCAGTTTCCTTGGTAATTTATAAGCCCTGTGAAATTCAAATGCAATGATTGTCGCTCATTTCTGCATGTGTAACCATCCTGTATCGAATTGGTGGCTGTTTGTTCCATATTTGGTTCGTACTGTATCTCTTAATGTCCCACTGCCCAGTCCATTTTTCCATGTTTCCGACATCTTGTCATGAATAGTGATATCAACGATCATCATTGCGATCGACACATCTGCGTGAGCCTCCTCGTGCCACCGTGACCCTTGTGTTTGGCCGAATGCTTGCACACCATGGTACTTGCGCATTTGTCCCCCAGGCTGCTTTATCGTCCCGCGCTCTCTTTCAAATGGTTGAGTGGTGAGACTATCTTCTCCTTGGCTAGTCAGGCGGTCGGCCCGCCCGTGTAGAGCTTTAGGCAATTGCCGTTCACTCTTCCTGGAAATGGGTCTCCATTGAGTTTAGCTAGCTGAACCACACCTCCATCGATAACTTCTTTGACGACATAGGGTCCCAACCAGTGCATGTGGAGTTTTCTTGGGAATTTTTCAAACTTACTGTCATACAGCAAGACTAAATCATTCTCTTGGAAGGTGCACACCTTAATATGGTGATCATGCCACGCTGTTTCTATACCTGCTGATGGAATCCAGCTAGAAACTATTCCTCCTCCAATTCTTTTGGCTATGCAAGCCTCTCTTCCAATGCCCCATGGCGTGCCATACGTGTGATTACCACAATTCGCAGATTGGGCACAATATATTCCATAGGCATAACGACCTCCTGGCCATAAACTAATTGAAACAGTGTTTTGCCTATCAACTTCTTGCATGTAGTTCTGTATGCCCACAACAGAGTAGGAATGCGCAAATCCCAGTCATTTCATCATGCATTTCAAACTTTCGTCAACGCAGTCTCCAGAATTTTGTTGAATGCCTCCACGGTCCCATTTGCTTGTGGATGGTAGGGTGTACTCTGTTGGTGATAGATATGGAATTCCTTAGTGACTGCACTGATTGTTTCATTCAAAAAATGTGTTCCCCTATCACTCATGAGAATTTTGGGGCAACCGAACCTAGTCAGTATGTTTTTGAACAAGAATTTTGCCACTGTCGCCGTCGTGCAATCTTTAACTGGATGTGCCTTGGCCCATCAGGTCAAATATTTAGTTGTAGTTATGATATAGAGCATGCCCATCTTTCCTCGTGGTTCAATAGGCCCGACGAAGTCAATCACCCATTTCTCAAACGGCTATAGCGTCATCTCTCGCTAAAGTGGCATTTCATCCCTTCGCGACGGCTCTCCCGTCCGTTGACATACATCGCAGGCCCAATAGTATGCCTTTGAATCTTGATGTAGGGTGAGCCACCATAATTCGGCATGAAGAATCTTCTGGGCTGTGGCGTGGCCCACATAATGTCTACCAACAACCCCTCCATTTGCTTTGGCCAGGATCTATTCACGCTCGAATTCGGGTACGTATCTGCGCAATATTTCATTGACCCATCTTGTAGAGGTGGCCTACAATTATAGTAAAATCTGCTGCGCATATCACCAATTCCTTCTTTTGCTGGACAGAATACCCCTATGGCACAATGCCCATAGTTAAAAAGTGGATTATATCTTCAAAGTGGTCATTTGCAATACACACATCATATATTTGGGCATCCAAAAGTCCTCCTTCTAGATTTGTTGGTTCTCGCCAGTTTCCATTCAAGACAGATGATCTAGACCTGCATTCAGATGTCCTGGCTTTACAACAACCTCAAAATCATATTCTTGAAACAACAACAACCACCGACAAATGCGCCCCCGCAACACGGGCTTATTCACTAGGTACTTGAGTGTAGAGTGATCCGTGTACATCTTAAAATGTCCTCTGAGCAGATAGTGACGGAACTTCTGGAGCACATATACCATCACTAATCCATCTTGCTTAGTAGTGGAGTAATTCTTCTCTGCCTTGGACAACCTACAACTTGCGAATGCAATCAGATGGTCCAGCCCCTCCTCTCCTAGTTGAGCGAGTACCACTCCCAGTGCAATACAAGATACGTGCACATGCACATGAAACTCGACA
The DNA here is from genome assembly GCA_000404065.3 of Pinus taeda. Taxonomy (NCBI): domain Eukaryota; kingdom Viridiplantae; phylum Streptophyta; class Pinopsida; order Pinales; family Pinaceae; genus Pinus; species Pinus taeda. The sequence goes on along the minus strand of APFE031439074.1, from coordinate 214,715 downwards.
TCCCATTTCGGAAAGACCAATATAGGAGAGGAAGCCATTTTCTCCTTAAGTGTCTCTATGCTTTTGTTCCGTTCCTCATTCCTGCAATAAGTAGCATCCTTTTTCAGCAATTTCTCCATCGGAGCTGTAATCTGGGTGTAGCTTTTGATGAATTTCCGATAGTAGCCCATGTGTCCTAACGTAATGCGTTGCTGCTTTACACTGCGCGGCGCGTCCAGTCTGTTAGGGTTATAGAGGAGGGCTGTTGCACTGAATAACTCAACTGTTGCATATAACTGAATCTAGGCAGTTGCGGGTAAGGAGTAGATAACAGGTAAGGCAGGGTAGGGGGTAAGTCTGAGAGAAATCCCTCACCATATGAATAGTGAGTGACATCTTTCTGTACAAGAACATTTATGAGCCAATGAGAAGAATTTGAACGCGAAACTCATTCATGAGTTTCGCGTTCAAATTCTTCTCATTGGCTCATAAATGTTCTTGTACAAAAATTGCAAATTCAATATGATAGTGATTTTTTTTGGATCCACCATCAGTCCTTGCTTACAAACCACATGGCCCAACAAGTTTCCGAAAGGGACAAGAAAAGTACACTCTTTAAGTTGAGTACAATTTGGTGTCGTCGACAAGTATCCAGTATTAATTGTAAGCTCGTGACCTGCTTTTTGACTAGGCCAAAGACGGTCCAGTCATCCAGGTAGACTTCTAAGAACTTGTGGATAAACTCCTTGAATGCGGCTACCACAATACGGGAAAATATCGAGGGTGCATTCTTCAATCCAAAGGGCATTATTGTATACTAAAAACAACCCCATTTGGTAGCGAACGTTGTCTTGCTTTGATATTCGGGTGCAATCATTATCTAAAGGTACCTAGAGAACCCGTTTGTGAAGGACTATGCTTCCTGCTTGCCCACATTTTCTAGTACTCCATCTTTAAAGGGTGTTGGAAATGGATCGTTAACACAAGCATCATTGAGCTTTCACAGATCCACATAGATGCGGATCTCCCCCTTCTGTTTCTTCTCTTGTATGACCATAGGTCTGACCCAATCAGACTCCTCAACTGGTTCAATAATTCCCACTACTAACAGCTTATCTAATTCCTCGCAGACTTTTCCTTTGTATTTTGGATTCAATCGATAGGGTCGCTGCTTCACTGGCTTCACATCTGGCTTCAAAGTTATCTTCATCATCCCTAGGTCTCCTAGAATCCCTTTTAACTCTATCATTTTTGTAGGAAATAAATTGCGGTATTCGTAGGGTAGTTCGATGACCTTTTCCACCGTGGCGTCGTCCTAATAGTCCCCAAGCATGGCATACTTCGGCTCTTCCTCTGTTATGATATTTACTTGCCTTATTTTCAATGGCACCGTGATGTCTGTATCTTTTATCTCAGGGTCGTGCACCTCATGATTCCCTTCAGATTCTGGTATATTGATGTTACGCGGGTCATCCTCATCATCTTTTGCTTGTACATTATAGCATGCTAGGGCCTGGTTCAACTGTCGTGACCATTCTGATGGCCCGACTTCTTCTAGTTCCGACGGTGTTTTGAATATGGCAGCCTTTACTAGCTGTAATGTGCCATCAATAGTATCCATCCATTGGTCTTCAAAGAGAAAAGTCGACAAAGACCCTTCATGCAGGATATCCCATTCACTAGTGCCATGCCGGAGCTCTGTTTCCATATACCAGTTTCTTGGAATGACATCCAGGGTATGATAAAATAAGTGTACCCATTTTGGTTGAGGCTCCACACCATAAGCTCAGGTCCAATTGGTCAAGTGCATGCATGGATCATATTGTCCATTGTATTTCACCGTTATTCGTAGCTCGGGCTTCCCAAATTTTCTCTGCATCATGTGCCTGCAGCTTCACCAATCTTCGAAGGTTCCTACATGGGTATCCCACCATCGCGCTGGTGTCGCGCGCAATGCCCATTTTAGTGCATCGAACCATTGGTACTCTAGTACCGTGCTTTTGAACTTATCCAGGAAGTCCTCTACTACTGTCAGCCCATCATACGTCGACAGTTCGCGGTTCTGAACTTTAACGCAATACAGGGATTTTTTCATCATATTATAGTGTAATGTGGTTACCTCATTCACCCTGTTGCACCATCGTTCGTCTTCCTCATATGAATCACTGGCGTAACCCTGCAAGAATCTTCGCTCCTTTGTTGCAGGAAATTTGTAGATATTATCTAATACATCACCCCTCTCTTCTGTGTAGCATGATCCATTTGTTGGGTCCAGCAGAAAGACGACCCAGAGCAACTTCTTCTTGAATATCATCTTCCTCTATTTGAGGTTAATAACCCCATTCATATCAATGGCCGAGTCTATCCCTAGCAATGTATGATACGAACTATGTTCGTCCATGATTTCAATAACTTCAAAATCTGTCTGGGTACTTATGCCATCAATGTCTACTGTAACCCCTTACAACCTTCCCATGGGCAAGATCTTCTGTTGGTTGGCCAGCTGCAATTGGACAGGGGACCATTGTAGTGTAGGCTTACCCATGTGCTCCCAAGTCTGTTTAGGCAATACATTTGCATTAGAACCCAGGTCCAGAATGACCTGATCCATCTCATAGTCGCCAATTTGCACTGTTAGCCGCATTTCCCGACCCGTCTGCGATGCATGTCTTCCTATTTTCCAAACTACGCAAGGTTCACCCCACCCTGCGCATCTGTTAATTAATTCTTGTAACCCTCTAACTGCCCGGTTGTTGCGAAGCAATTTTAGGCATGTCTCTAAGAAGGTAGTCATCATCAAGGGATCCCGAGTTGGCTCAGGCAGATCCCTACTACCTTGAGTAGAGACGTCTGTGAAGATTTCCCTGGCTTCCATGTTAGTCTTCCCATCAACGTTTCCTATAGCTACGCCGTGTCGCAATATCCTGTTAACCGTGGGTTCGTAGTCGCGGGGTTAGTATCTCATCATCTGCACATTTTGCGTTGTTGTAGGAGGCGCTGCATTCTTTTCGTGAATCTATGCTATCAGCATGGGGCAATCTAGCAGCTCATGATCGAATTGCTCACAATACAGACATGATATTCATGTCGGATTGGTACAATCTCGCGCATAATGTCCTGGTCCTCCACAGTTGTAATAGATTAGCTGCTCATGACCCCTTCCTAGACCCATTCTGCCTTATTCTCGACCCCGACCTGGAACCCACCACGTCCAATCGCTACGGTTGGATCTTGACCTCGCCCCTCCATCTACATTCTATAGGTAGGTGCCTGGTCCATCAACATTCAATAACTACGACAATCCCTTTCCTCATGACCCACTAATCTACAAAAGTTGCAAAAGAGCTGCTGGGGGGTCTAGTTGTATTTTGGTAATAGATGAAAATTATCCGTGTTATGCTTTCCTCCTACTTGACAGATTGTGCACCAAAGCGGGGAGACCACACTCAGCCCTATTTGTGCCTCTGGTCACAATGGTGTCGGTCCCCCTGTGACCACAAAATTCACCGACACTGGACAATGATCCTTATCATGTCCCTGGCCTCTGCACTTGATGCACCATACTTCCTCTCGGATTTTTGAACGCGACATCTGGTTGTGTTTTAACTTTTGTATCTCCAAACACAAATTTTGGACCTACGCTTGGATTTTCTAAACTCCCAACCCTGGTTCCTATACTGAGGTTTCGTGTAGCCGCATTTCTGCTTCCAGCGCTTCCGCGTGGGTTGAGATCTTTTGTTGTGACAAAGTCGTCTTTAGATATGGCGTTAATGATGCAACGAACCAAGCACAGTGTTGTGCATCCGTTAGGGTCATGTTGGCCTCGCGAATGGTGCTTTTCAACCTCTGATCCAGATCCCACAGAGTCTCACCAGGCATCATCATGATCTCTTTGAATCCTACGACCAACTGTGCTTCTGTATTTGGTTGGATAAACTCCTTTTTCAATTTAGTATGGATATCTACTATCCCCGCTGTTGGGTTGGTGCTTGAATACTTCATGTACCATGTTAGCGCCTGGTCCTGCAGTGCACTGACTAAGACGGATTTCTTGATGTTATCATCTGCAACTTGTTGCGTGTTCCATACTGATGTTAGCACAAACCAAAATTGTTCCAGGTCTTTGCCTTCGACTCCCTTAAATATAGGTAACTGAATTGCATTTTCCATTGCTACTCTTAATATATTATCATCCCTGGTTCTCTCAAATTTTTCAACGTTCTTTCTCTATTGGGTCCCTGCATTCCACACCTAAACACCCTTTAGGTAGATCCCAGTCCTGGCAATGGAACCATTTGTTGGCTTGTTTGGGCATGACCCAGGTTTGGAAGAATTATTTAGCCAAACAAATCCCGCAGCTACCAGCCCTTTCGGCAATAGCCCATGGAGCACGGACTGAGGTCTCACCCAAGGTAGTAGGGGAGGGTGTTGAAACCAAGTTTCTGTACCCTAGGGATGTCTAGATGTGTACTGGAGGGTTCACACACTGTTCTATAGTTCCACACTGCTTGACCTTCGCACTGTTCCAGGGTGATTATAATTTTCTTATTCATGTGCTATTCTACTTGAAGGAAACAACTATGATCCATAACTATTCAACATGGTCTTTAAGCAACCATTTAATCAACATAATTTATTTGTGCACAAAATGAACCCAGATTCGCATACATTCATCACATTTGCATTAACCAAATGTAGAAAGATAAACCATAAAGACAGATGTGTGATAATACAAAATTACAAAAGCAAACTTTTCTTCATTATTCTTCACCAATACATCCAATTCTACCCTGCACACTCAACTGCAGGGGTCCACGCACACAGCTGCGGACTTTCTAGGCGTCTGCGCACACAGCTGCAGAGCCTCTCCTCCTACCTAATCCTTGACCTGGACTTACAGACGCTTTCATACTATCTTCTTTAAGAACCCATTACATCTTATCTTCCAAAAGAACTGCCTTTCCCTCATAGAACCGCACTTTATTTATACCCTTTCCTGGCCCGTGATCCCTGCGCGGGCTGACTCTATTTACATTACTTTCTATTATTTGCGGGAAAACTACCCTTTGACTCAATCTATTACAATTTGCGCTCCATGTGTTCAGCGGAGTCTTTATCCTAACTTTACCCAAAATGTCCAGCTTCGCACCCTGTAACCATTGCGTGGGGCTTCGCTACCCAACCCTTGGTGATGTATATTTAGGGGTAGAGTTGATGCCACATTACGAACTGGGGTCCAATGCGGCGATACCTCTGAATAAATAAGATAATCAAGCTCCATGCCCAACAATCTCCCACTTGGAGACTAATTATAGCAACTCCACCACTGCTTCATTTGCTGGACAATGACTTCACTTTGGACCTGGCTGTTTCTCATGTCCATCATCATACTTAAAGACCAATTGAAACCGAGGAGAATCTCATTTTCTCCCTGGTTACAAATTTCGTTAACATATCTGCAAGATTCTGGCTAGTGTGTATCTTTTCCAGCCTCAACTGTCCATCTTCCAACACTGATTGTATGAAATGGTACTTGAGCTGTATATGTTTAGTCTTGGAATGAAATGCAGAGTTCTTTGCAAGATGTATGAAACTCTGGCTATCACTATATAACCTTCCAAACTCCTGATTCTTACCCAATTCATCTAGAAACCTTTGTAACCAAATCATTTCTTTACTAGCCTCTGTAGCGGCAACATACTCTGCTTCCATTGTTGAGAGTGCAACAACACTTTGCAGTGATGAAACCAAACTGACAACTGTTCCACCTATAGTAAACACATACCCTGTGGTTCTCCTCCTCTTATCTCTATCACCCGCCATATCTGCATCAACATATCCTTGTAGAGCAATGTTTAAACCACCAAATCATAATGCTTGATTTGTCGTGCCTCTCAAATACGTGAGAATCCACTTCATGCCATCCAATGTTCCTTTCCTGGATTGTTCATATACCGTCTTACAACTCCCACTGCATGTGCAATATCAAGCCTTATGCAGACCATTGCATACATTAAGCTTCCAACTATTGATGCATATGGAGCTTTAGACATATAAGCCATTTCTTCCCGAGTCTTGGGACACACCTCCTTACTTAGTTTGAAATGGCTAGCCAAGGGTATACTAATTGGTTTTGCATTATGCATATTAAATATTTTAAACACATTTTCTATGTACTCACTTTGAGATAATGCTAATTTTCGATTCTTCATGTCTCTAGTTATTCTGATACCAAGGATTTGTTTTGCATCACCCAAATCCTTCATTGCAAATGAGTTTGCCAATTTTCTTTTCAGCACATTTATTTCCTGCATGTTAGAACCTGCAACAAGCATGTCATCTACATACAATAACAATAATATGATGTAATCATTTTTCCTTTGAGATAAACACATGATCAGATACATATAATATAACATTGTTTAGACATAAAACAAGTCAATTTAGATACTATACCTTGGAGCCTGTTTTAGCCATGCAAGCGTCTTCAAACCTACACACTAGTTTCTCCTTCCTTTTACCTCATATCCTTGTGGTTGTTGCATATATATCTCTTCCTCCAAATCCCCATGGAGAAAGGTTGTATTTACATCTAACTTCTCAAGATGCAAATCTTCAGCTACTACTAGAATTAAAATAGTTCTGATTGAAGTCATTTTAACAATAGGAGAAAATATCTCATGAAAGTCTATACCCTTTTTCTGTGCAAACCCCTTCACCACAAGTCTAGTTTTATACCTTTTTGTGCCTTCATCTTCTTCCTTCAACCTATAAACCCATTTATTTTGTAATGTTGTTTTACTTGCAGGAAACCTGACTAAGTCCCAAGTCTGGTTATGTGTTAAGGAGTCCATCTCTTCTTTCGTGGCTTGCTCCCACTTCTTCTTGGTTTCTACCTGCATTGCTTCTTCATAACATTCCGGTTCACCAGAATCAGTCAACAATACATAATATAATGAAGGAGAGTATCGTTCAGGGGGTCTACTTATCCTGGTAGATCTTCCTACAGCACTTTCAGGTGTTTGAGGTGCTTGTTGTTGTTGTTGTTCTGGCTGTTGATCATTACGATTTTCAGGCACCTTCACTTTTTCTGTGATCTCATCAAGCACTGTGTATAAACCCCTTCACAACATCTGCGCAAAATTGTAAAGGGAAGCCTGCATGCATTCTCATGCATCTTGTATGCTCCATTGTCTTGTTCATCCTTTCCAACAAACCATTTTCTTGTGGTGTTCCTGGAACTGTCTTGTCTCTGTGAACTGCATTCTCTGAATAGTACCTATCAAACTCTTTACTGCAATATTCACCTCCATTGTCTAATTTGAGACACTTCAACCTTTTTCCTGTCTCATTTTCAACCAAAGCGTTCCATTTCTTGAAAGTATCAAATACATCATATTTATTTTGAATACAATAAATCTAGGTTTTTCTAGTTACATCATCAATAAAAGTAACATAATAATGAGAGCCACCGAGAGATGATACTTGAGAAAATCCCCATACATCTGTATGCACAAGATCTAATTTTTTGCTCTTCTTTTCTTTCCCAACTCTGAGGAATCTGACTCTCTTCTATTTTCCATAAACACAATTCTCACAAAATTTTAAATCAACATGCTTCAAACCTGGCAACAAATTTCTTGAGTAAAGAATTTGCATCCCCTTCTCACTCATGTGCCCGAGCTTATGATGCCACGATGTCATATCTGCTCCTATAGAGGTTAAAGAATTAATAGAATTAGAAATACCATTGCATAAATAAGATGTAACAACCTTTTCTCCTTTTTCTATTACCAGGGCTCCGTTAGTGACCTTCCAGGTTTTATCTGTAAAAGTTGTTACACAACCTTCACCTCCCAACTACCCTGTTGAAATCAGATTTTTCTTCAGATATAGAACATGCCTCGCCTCCTTTAATAACCATTGATTTCCTTTCTGTTGTTTTATGAAAATTGTACCCATTCCAATGATTTTACATGGTTTATCATCACCCAATCGAACCTATCCAAAATCTCCTTGAACATAATCATGAAAATGTTTCTTATCAGGTGTCGCATGGAATGAGGCCCCTGAATCTACCACCCAAGAATCAATAATATTTTCTCATGAAAGAATCAAAGCATCTTGCAACACATCACATGTCACATTCACTTCATGATTGTTTTCTTGCTGCACGTCTCCTTCTTTTCCCTTCTGAGACTTGTAGTCTTTCTTCAGGTGTCCTTTCTTCTTGCATTTCCAACACACTATCCCTGATTTGGACTTGGATCTGCCTTTCCTTGACTTACTATGATATCCTAGGCTCTTTCCTCTTTCCATTTTCCTTCCTCTAGTCTCTGCAGTTAAAGCATTACTCGATGTCTCAACAGAGCTTTTCTGTCACATTTCCTCGATAAGGATTGCATCGACAACATCATTAAAATTTAAAGTACTAGATCCAAAGACATAGTTACTAATGGCCATAACTAAACCATTTGTACTTTCTGGAAATGAGCATAGAAATAACAGAGCCCTAACTTCATCATCAAAAGTTAGCCCTATAGAACTTAACTGACTGGTAACTGTATTAAATTCATTTAAATGATCAGCAACCAATCCACCTTTTGACATCTTCATACTAAATAAATTCTTCATAAGAAATACCTTATTTGAGGCCGAGGGTTTTTCATATAATTTGTCCAATGCCGACATTAAACCCTTTGTTTTCGTTTCCTTTGAAATATTAAAGTCTACCGACGTTGCTAGGCACAACCTTATTGTTCCAAGTGCCTTTCTGTCTATTATACTCGTCGGCTTCCTTGTCTTTCCACTGAATGGTAGGTACATATCTTTCTGATACAAGTAATCTTCCATCTGCATCTTCCATAGCTGGTAGTTTTGGTTGTTAAATTTTTCAACCCTAAACCTACCATATTCCACCATTGCTCCCACTTGAACCAGGAACCCTTCTCTCCTGTGAGTTTATCAGCCAAATAGACCTTCGACTTCGATACTAGTTGTTATAAAATTATATATTACAGAGCAGTGGAACACATAAAATATATTGCAGACATATAAACCCAAAAAATTCATAAAACAAGAGAGGCACAGATATACGTGGTTCACCTAATTTGGTATACGTCCACAGAGAAACAACCAATCCTTCCTTCTATATTATCCAACAAATTGAAGAGATACAAGCTATAAAAGATCCACTGTAATGCCCTCTTCGCTCTCACACAATATCCTCTCTCTTTCTTTCTCAAAATACATATCTACATAGCTGAAATACAATTCCCTCATATATAGTAAGGGGTTTCCTTCTAGGGCAAAAAACCCTAAATTAAACATAACATCTACCGTCATATCTCCTTCTAATGAATGACCCAGATTGACTATGATATTACAACATTTTACAAGGAAACTTTACTTCTATTTTTAGCTTTGGGGGCACTGCCCCCGATCCCCCTCCAGGGGGGGCCTCCATTTACGAGCCCCCCCCCGGACTCCCCTGGTGGCATACATTTATGGGTGGCGTTGCCGCCACATTACGATCTGGGGTCTAATGTGGTGATACCTCTGGCTTTGCAGCATGGCCTTCAGCTTCTCATGAGTGTTATGTGAAAGTTGGCTGACTTCCTCTGTCCAAGGCTGAAGCCAGCCTCTTAGAAAGGACTTATTTTTCTGACTCCTGGATTTGTATCAACTTTGCCTTGCCTCCCTGTAATCGTGCAAAGTGCTAGATTGATGTCAACATCCATGCCATCGTACTAATCTCATCATATTGTTGCTTAACTTCCCTAATCTTTGTGTTCAACTGTTGCAATATAGGATCCTCCTGCAGTGTATCCCATAGGCCCATTGCCTGGGTGAATAGCTGGTAGCAACCCTGAACTGTGACATCTAGTTGACCCATGGAAGCTTTTATAGTTGCGCCTCTTTGTTCCTGAACTTCTAGCAGTGTGGTCGGCTACAAATTCAACTACAACTCAACTATTTTCATCTGAAAATCGAAAGTCACCTTACCGATTTTCTCCTTTTAAGCACATATTGCAGCAACCAATTTCCTCACTTTGGTTGAGGCCTCTGCATCCTCTGGAATATTCAGTTTAGGCATGGACTTGCAGGCCTTCTTAATTGTTGTTACTAGGTTTTGTCGTTGTGTCTGCAATTCCTCTTGTTCCTTCAGCGCTTGAGTTTTTTTTTGCGAAAAGTTGCTCGTTGTTGACTTTAAACTCACTGACAACGGTGAGTGTGTGCTGTTCTCTGATATTCAACCCGTTTGAGACCCCTTGTTGCAGTGCATGAAGGGTTTGGAGTGGCAATGCAACAAGGTTCAGTCCCATATCCTTCACTATGCTAATCAGATTACGATCGTTGTCCAATTCTATGTAGACTGACCCCTATGGCAAAGCAATGAATTTGAGATCTAGATTTCGTTCAATCTATGTTACTTTGACACTTCCCTATGTCAGGCTCACTTGCACTCCACTCTCCTTCTCGACACCCACCTGGATCCTATTTTCCTAGATATGCAGTTCCCGCAGATCCTTCTGGACACTTCCCAGTGTTTGCATGTATTGATGCTCAAACTGTTGCAGCACCTCTGCAGTTATGTCCCTTATCTTGTCCCTGATCTCATCGAGATCACCCCCTGTTAGTACCATGGGATAAAGATGTTCCTACTTATCAAACTTATGCTTCTTTCATTGTCACCCATCTATTCCTTCCCATGCCTCTTCCGGATGAAAGGAGTGCTCTTCTCCTCACTATCGCCTCCTCCTTGTGCTGACAATTCTTGTTCATCAGTGTGGTGGGAAGTAGACTTCTCACTCTCCTCGGCATCCTTCCGTTCCTACTCTTCCTACTCTTTGGTAGCACACTATTTCTCCATATGTGCCTTCTCTACAGCTACCTTAGTGGCTTCCTTCTTCTTTTGTTTGGTCAATGTGCGCGCAGCTTTCTGAGCGGCTTCCTTCCACTTCTATGCAGCATAGCTCTCTACTCCTTTGTTGGTTCCCACATCTAGCATTGTAGGTTCATGCCACTCTGGTGGCCAATATCCAACAACTTCCTATACATTCGTCTCGGTCACTAGATAAGGCAATACATGCCAAGTTCCCTTTCGGTCCTTCCGTGCACAGATTGAGACGTTGTGAAAGTCATCCTTGAACTCTGCGTAGGCTATCAACTGTTCGAATAAGGTTGGGGACAACCTTGGCCTCTGGTTAACCACCATCCAAAGGCCCATCTCCATCAAGACCCATAAAATCTTTGTTTCCTTGATTTGTGCCTTATCCTCTATTGCCGAAAGCGAGGGGAACCTTGTGGCTCGGGAAAATCTTCCTTGTGTGGAGGAAATTAGTTGTTGTATGGTAACCTCCATGCAAGTAATACAATAGACAACAGAAGCCAAGCATAGTGAAAAGGATTTCTCTCATCTTGGAATTCTCTGTAGTTCGTGAAGAACTCCTGGCAGAGATACTTTGACCAATTATACTGCACACCCTTCACGCATTGTGTAGTAAGTGACACAACCGGTGTTGAAACTTTGTCTGTGTGACACTTTCTCATGATATTTTCTGCGAGGATCTGGACAATGAACTGGACTACCTGGTATTGAATTGAGAGGATTGAGTATCCACATGACTTTTTCACAATACCATAATCCTTCTTCATCTTATTAGCAAGCTCCTTTTCCCTTGTTTTCCCTCCAAACTCCTTGGTAGGGTCTAATCCTTTATAGGGAAACTTCGTTATCCTGTGGATCAACATATCAATTATTGGAATAGGCTACCCCAACCACAAAATCCCATCGTGCACCAGCACGAGGAGCTAGCACACATAGACCATATTGATAGGTGAGCGGTGATAGTGCAGTACTAAAATCATGTTCAACAACCCCAACTGCTCAATCCCGCAGACCCACTTCATGGGCTCCAACTGCGTAACCCTTGTCTCATCATAATATATCTTCATCATGTACTTTTGGGTCGCCAGATGTGGTAGTTTATCATGATCTGCGAGGTTTTAGTCCTCCATTTTCAATACTGGGATGCGCGTGATCTTATGTCCTCCAAATGTGACTTGTTCAGGCAGCAGGTGAGTGGATACCCCAAATTTTCCATAATCGGGATCCTTGGTCACTTTGGTCTTTCCCTTCCACAGAGGGATGTACTCTGGGAGCCTAGATATAGGCTTGATTCCCTCGATATCGACTTCTTTGACACCTTGGTACTCCTCTTCTTCTAAATCCACCACTCTTTTTGGTTGTTTATATTTCTACTCCTTTGGCTGCACCTCTGGATTTTTCCTTGGCGACATTCTTACAGGCATTGGTTTCTTCTATTTTCCCTTCGCGGTGGAGTGATTTTCCCTTGCATCCAGTTGTTTTTCTTTTGTGGGAGTTTGCTTCGGCCTAGGAAACCTTGGTGCCATAGCCACATTGGGCATGGCTTCCAACTAGTCACTTCAGGGCCTAGCACATCAGACACAGCTGCTTTCAAACTTAGGGCTTTGGTGGGGCTAGTACTAGTCATCTTCTAAACGAATAGCTCTCAGGCTGCTACAGAATAGTTCACAGATGAGGGCCACATCACAAAATCTTCCTAGGATGCATGATTCATACGCTTCAAATAGAAAAATGTGCTAGAAACTCTTAGAATGCAAAGTGTTATCTGTTGAAACTGCATGCATAATTTATAGGGCAATTTGAATTCAAAGCTGACTGTTCCCCCCAAATTCTGATAATAAATTCTACTTTGGTGGCATATATTCAAAGACTTTTTCCATATATAGCGCCTACCTACTCCCCTTAACCATCATTTGGCCATCAAATCATGAACAACAACCTCAACGGTTACCTTTGGGCCCACCTGCACGGTGTTGTACTCCATGGCTCAAATCATGCATCACATCCACCCGTCACAGATCTTTCATCCGATGCGTAGCCTCCAAATTAAGCTTTTTCCCTAGTGTGGTAGCGTAATTTATAATCCTGCAATCCCTGGTAGCTGCCTGGATTATTGAGACTATCCTGCTGCCATATAGTCATCGTGCAGGGGTAGGATCCCTTGTGTATATCTTCAACCTACTTCTGTTTACTTTTCCAGGGAAGGATTCCCCATTCACCTTTGCGAGATGAATTGAGTCACCATCCATAATTTCTTTGATGACATATCACCCCAACCAATTCATTTGAAACTTTCCTGGAAACTTTGTGAACTTGCTATCATATAACAACACCAAATCATTTACCTTGAATGTGCAAAGCTTTATATGGCGATCATGCCATGCTTTTCTGTGTTCCTTTTGCACTTGTTTGTGGAATCCTGCTAGGAAACAATCTTCCTCTAACTCCATTAGCTATGCGAGCCATTGATCCAAGGCCTTGCGATCCACCATATCTGTCAAAGTTGCTATGTGTAGACTAGGCACAATGTACTTCATAGGCATCACTGCTTCGACCCCATAGACTAATATGAATGACATTTTCCTTGTCAACTTCTTACAGGTTGTCCTATAGGCCCATAGTATTGCAGGTACACGCACATCCCAATCATTCCACTGCACATTACAGATCTTTGTCAACGCGTTCTCCAAAATTTGTTAAAATCTTCGACTGTCCCATTTTCCTGCAGATGACATGGTGTGCTCTTCTGATGGTAGACCTAGAATTCATCTGTCAACGCACTAATCATTTCATTCAGAAAGTGTGTTCCCCTATCAATCATTAATACTTTCGGGCATCCGAACCATGTTAAGACATGTTCAAACAATAATTTTTCTGCAGTAGCCCCTATAAAATCCTTTAGTGGTTGTGCTTCCACCCATCTCGTTAAATATTCCATCGCAGTAATAATGTAGTGCGCACCCGTCTTCTTTCCAGGTAGCTAAATTGGCCCAATAAAATCGATCACCCACTTCTCAAATGCCTGTAAATATACCTGAGGATGGAGTGGTAGTTTGTTCCTTTGCGACGATCTTCTATTCCTTTGACATGGATCACATACCTTACAGTATGCTTTGGAATCCTTGTGCAATGTTGGCCACCATAGTCCTGCGCGCAAAATCTTCTGCGCAGTTGCTTTCCCTGCATAATGGCCTCCCACAACACCCCCATGAGCTTCAGCGAGAATATTATCACGCTCAAAGTCCTGTACATATCTCTGCAATATTTCATCTGCCCCAATTTTGTACAAATGTCCCGCAATGATCGAAAAATTGATTGCGCGAACTACTAGTTCCTTCTTCTGCTGATTTGTATATCCTTTAGGCATCATCCCTATAGTTAAGAAGTGAATAGTGTCATAAAATGGTCATTATCTACACATACCGTAAAGAGATGCGCATTAGGCAACCCTTCCTCCAAATTACTAGGTTCTTTGCCTGTTTCAATTTTCGATAGATGGTCAGGTCCAACATTGAACCTCCTTGACTTCACAATTATGTGAAAATCGTACTCTTGAAATAATAACAACCACCTGCAAATATTTCCCCCCAACACAAGCTTGATGACCAAGTATTTTAAGGTAGAATGATCTGTATACATATTGAAATGCTCTCCTAACATATAATGGCTAAATTTTTACAGTGTGTAGACCATGGCCAACCCCTCGTGCTCTATCGTTGAATAATTTTTCTCAACCTTTGATAACATCCTACTTGCAAAGGCTATAGGATGGTTCAGTTCTCCTTCACCTGCCTGCGTGAGTACTGCACCCAGCGCAATGCAAGAAGCGTCCACATGTACATGAAAATCAATTTTCCAATCCGGAAATACCAGGATTGGCGCAGTCACCATTTTTTTTCGTTTAACACATCCAAGCTGCACTAGCATTCTTCATCCCAATAAAATGTCATATCCTTCTTTATAAGTTTTTACATGGGCACAGTAATTTGAGCATAAGCTTTAATGAACTTTCTATAGTATCCTGTGTGTCCCAGCATCGCGTGCAGCTGCTTGATGTTCCAAGGGGCCTCTAAGTTCACAATCACCGTGATCTTTGTAGGATCCACCATCAATCCTTTCTTACACATGACATGACCCAACAAGATTCCAAATGGAACATAAAATAAACAATTTTTTTCAGATTCAGCATGATCCGATATCTTCGACATGTATCCAACATAAGGCGCAAACTTGCTACATGGTGCTTCACCAAGCCAAACACAATCCAATCATCAAAGTATACTTCCAAAAAATGAATGAATTCTTTGAATGCTGCTATGAATATGCATGAAAATATTGTAGGCAGATTCTTCAATCCATACGACATAACAATGTACTGAAAGCACCCCCACTCTGTCATGAAGGTGGTTTTGCTTCTATCCTATGAGGAAATCTTAATTTGATGACAATCGGAAAACCTGTCAGTAAAGGAATAGGCCTCTTTCCCTTCGACATTATCTAACACTTCATCTGTAAACGATGTCGGAAATGGATCATAAACACATACATCATTAAGATTACGTAGATCTACACAGATCCTTATTTCGCCCTTTTGTTTCTTCTCTTGGACTACCATCAGGCTCACTCAATCAGACTCTTCAACAAATTCTATTATGCTTGCCTCCAACATTTTGTCTAGCTCCTAGCAAACCTTCTCCTTATACTTAGGATTAAGATGATAAGGCCTCCGTTTAGCAAGTTTCGCATCCGGCTTCAATGTGATCCTCATAACGCCCAAATCACCAAGTATGCCCTTTAAATCCGAAAACTTAGTGGGGAAGAGATCCTGGTCTTTGCGAAGTAATTCAACAACTTTTTCTACTGTAGCATTATCCCAATAGTCTCCAATATTCGCGAACTTAGATTCTTCTTCAATGGAAACGTTTACTTGTCTTGTTTTCAAAGGTGCAAAGATGTCTGGGTTTGGTACTTGCAGTCCTTCTACTTTGTGTTGCCCTTCTGTCTCTGGAATAGTGATATTCCTCGAGTCTTCTTCCTCCTCTCCAGCGGTCACATTATAGCATTCCAATACGTGGTGTAGTTGGGTGCTCCAGTCTGGTTGGGTCCATTCCATCGGTTCCTTTGGTGCCCTGAAGATAATGGCTTTAATTTATTGAAGTGCTTCATCGATGCTTGAAAACCCATCCTCAAAGCTGAAAGTCAATAAGAATCCTTCTTTCAACACATCCCATTCCACAGTGTTGTGTCAGAGATCTGTTTTGAGGTACCAGTTCATGGGGATTGTATCCAAGGTATGAAAAAATATATGTACCCATTCTGGCTGCAGTTTTGTTCCCCACACCTTAGTCCACTTTGCTAGGTGATGGCGTGGGTCATCCCTTCCATTATAATTCTCAGTCATTCTTATAGTAGCATGCCCAAATCATAGCTTTATCATTCTAAAAACATATCTACGTTAGTCAAACCATCATAATAAGGTAGCTTTCTTACCTCCGAAGAAATGCAGCACAATGACTTCATCATCTTATTGCATCACAATGTAGATACTTCATGTAAGCAATTTTTCCAATGCTCTAATTCCTCATTTGAGTCAGAAGTGCACAAACTCTCTCAGGCCCATGCGATCTGTCCATCCACTGTTGGATTGATCCAATCCTGATCTCCTGATGTTATCTTGTAGATTTGATCTAGCTCATTGTCACTTTCTACGTAATCACACACTGGTTCAGTGTAACAAGCCCCTTCTACAGGATTCGATGGCACTATAACCCATAGTGACTTCCTTTCAAATGGAATTGTCCTCTTCTTCAAATTAATGACCCCATTCATATCAATATCCCAGTCGATTCCCAGGAGCGCGGGGTAGGGATTACTGTCATCGACAATTTCTATAACTTCAAAGTTCGCTAATGCACTCACACCTTCAATATCAACCGTTACTCCATATAATCGTCCCATGGGGATGACTTTCTACTAATTCGCCATTCTGAGCTGAATCAAAGACCATTGTAGCATAGGTCTCCCCATCCTTTCTGATGTCTATTTTGGTAGAACGTTTGCATTGGACCCCAGATCCAAAATGACATGGTCCATTTAATAATCACCTATCTACGCTGTTAGTTGCATCTCAGGTCCTATTCGTGCCTTATGCTTACCGATATTTCTAACCTTGCATTGCTCTGTCAAAGTATCTTCCTTATTGGCACACTTGTCTATTAAGTCCTGCAATCCTTCCACAACCTTTCTGTCATGTAGTAACTTCATGCAGGTCTCCAAAAATGTAGCGAGTACGGAAGGATCAACCTCTTGTTTTGCACTGGTTTTTGGTGTCTTGTCTTGGCTTCTTGAGGTGGAGGCTTTATTGAAGCTCTTCTTTACTTCCATAAAAGTTTCCTTAGCATGATTAAGGTTTAAGGCGACTTCTTTCTCAGGAGCTTTTCAGACCCATCCATCTTATTCAAGCTGCTTACCCTTATTTGTGCTAGTCGTCATACTACTTCGTAGTACAATATTAATGCTCTGATCCTCTTCGCGGGGCTCAACATTCATCATTTGTAAATTATACATAGGCTGCATTTTCTTCTCTTTCATTTTAGCTATTAGCACAAATATTCTTCTATGGCATGGTCAAATTGTCTACAATATTGACATGAAGGGTGTGTAGGATTCAAGCAGTCTTACACGAAGTGCCCCGACTATCCGTAGTTGTAGCAGATAATCTGACCATGACCTCTATCAGGTCCTCCTCCTCATCCTTGTCCTCAGCCTTGAAAACCCTCACATGCTCCTCCTATGCCTTGATTTGGAGGCCGAGTTTCTTCTTGCATACGGTAAGTAGGGGTTCTCTCCATCATCATCTCATAGCTTTGATAGTGGTGCTCATCATGGCCCACATATTTACAAAAATTACAAAATAGTTGTTGGGGCGTTTGAATGAACTTCTAAAGTAAGTGGTTGTTTTGCATCACATGTTTCCCAGTGACTTAACAAATGCCGCACCATAATGCAGCTCCCGTGCTTTGCCCAGCTGGGACTTCTAGCTTCAGGTGGGCTACCCCCTATAAGATAATTCACGTATACTGGACAATGATATTTATCATGCCCATGGCCCTTGCACTTCAAGCACCAAACCTCCACTTGTACTTTTGGCTTAGTCTCCTTTTATTTATTTAAAATCTGTAATTCTAGGTGCAGGATTACTAACTATGAGTGAATCTGTTGTACCCCTAGGTTCGTATCCTGAATAGGTGATGTGTGCAACCTCATCACAATATCCAAGGCTTCTGCTTGTGATTCTATCTTCTGCTTTGATGGAAGGATCCTTAAATGTGGCAAAAGTAATGTGATAAACCAGTTGTGATGCTGGGTATCTGAAATTTACATGTTATCCTGTCTAGTCTGGCACTTCAACCTCTGATTAAAGTCCCAAGTTGTCTCATTGACTCTCATTGGGATCTCCTTAAATTCAATAACTGATTGTGCATCTGATTTAGGCTTACTAAATTCTTTGTTCAAATCTGACTGGGTCTCTGCTAACAATGCCTGAGGAATATCAACACAATACTTAATTTACCAGGTCAGCGCGCAATCCTGCAAGGCGGTAACCAAATGCACCTTCTTTATATTATCATCGGTGATTTGTTGCGTTGTCCATACAGTGTTTGAAACAAACCATAATTGCTATGGATCTTCACTTCCCATGCCCTTGAAGATCAACATCTTCATTGTGTTTTCCATGATGAATGGTGTAGGTGGGGGCAGAGGTGTAGGTGAAGGTGTATGTAGTGGAGGTGGAGGTGGAGGTGGAGTGGATGGATGATATATCCTTGGAATACCCTAAGTTATTAACTGAACATCGCTTCATGGTGTAGTCAGCACTGCCCCTTCGTCGTCGCTTGAAGGAAGTTCAATCAATTGAATATACTCCAGACCTGATCCATGATTTCTAAAGAGTCTACTGCTTCATGTAGCTCCGAACATTAAGGTAATGGCATTACCCACTTTTCACATAATAACATTTTAATCCAAGTATTCAATGACCTTAAATACTTACCTTGCGGTCCTTTGAAGAATCTTCGCTCCTCCTCACTATAGCTAACAGAGGTATCTACTGCAAATTTGGTAATAAATCCTCCCATAATTTGATCAAGCCAATGATCGACAGCCTGCGCGATCTTGTTTTCAGATGCCTCTAGTCGTTGCACCAAATCTGGGGTCCACACTATGGGACTATCGAGTTTCCACCTCTGTCAATTTAGCTAACCACTCATATATTTCAATTAGGAAAGTGAAAAAGAAGATTTCATGTACCTCTGTATACAAATAACCATTCAACCAATCCTCCAACAAGTGTGGATTCGTGTTTTCTTGCGATGCAGACTCATGAATCTTCTGATCTAACCACTTTTCAATCTCTTTCTTAGTCAGATTCCAATGATGCGACATCAAAGAAAGTGTAATTAGTAATAATAATATTAATTTATAAGGGGATTGGTGAGGATTTATATTGATAGTTAGTAGTTAACAATCATTATATTTATATTTATATTTTTAGAATATGGGAAATAATAATTTAGTTAATGGGGTGGGTAAGAGTGAATTTTTACCTTTTTAATGATATATATTATTCTCATATAAGGGTAATGTTAGAATGATAAAAAAGTTTTTACATATATAAAAAATAAAATAAAAAAAGCTCGAGATGTTAAAATGAATAATTACTGTCCTAATCTATTAAGTATAATGGTAAATATTAATAATAGATTAGGTAAATAAGGATTAAATAAGGTGTTTGCATAGGTTATATGTTAATAGTTTGGTATAAAATATTTAAATTAGGTTCTAAAATTAACAATAATCGAAATATTAACTATTACATCTCTATTATTTAAATAGGTAAATTGGTATTATATAAGGGTAAGGGTATTATAATAATAATATTTACATTATTAGGTGGAGGTAGTTAATATTTGTAGCATACTTATAACTATATTATATTATATATGGGTTAATGGGATAGGAATATTTACCATTTTATTCCTCATCTCAATATAAGGTAAATATCAATATTATTATTAATGTCTTTTAGGGTAGAAAGAAATATATTAATTAATTATTAATTAGATTAGGTCTTGATAATATAAATATTTAAATAAATAATGAATTTTATAAGGACATTGGAAATTAACATTTTATTAAATTAAATGGATAAAAATAATAGTCAAATAAATTTAGGTCCTTCCCCGGGGGCCTGGTCAAACCTAGCTGTTAGAGGTCTGGTAACCGTTTTCCTGTCCATTTAGCTGTTGGAATGGCTTGTTGTCCCTATTTATTGCATGGCTCAGATTGGATCTTCAACTTGTCCTGACGATGAACCACATTGGTTGGTTTGAAACGCGTCGACAAATGATTTCATATGTGATTTTGCCGAAAAATTTCTCTAAAACAAGATTATGGATCACAGAAGCCTAAATTCCTTAATCACACATCTCTTTAAGTAGATCCTAGTCCCGAAAATGGAACCATTTTTTGGCTTAGGGGGTCCTGACCCAGGTTCATAGTTATTTGTGCCAAGTAAAAAACCCTACACTGTTGGCGCTTTCGGTAGTCTTACCTGAAGCAGTATTGGGGGATGCAAGAACCAAGTTTTTGCATCTAGAGATTAGTGTGATGTCTTTCAGCACCTTGGATCTGCTTCCACACAAATCAATAGACTTTTAGGCCCCTTTACTGTAAATGAGTTAAAGTTGCCTCTAGATCTTTGTGAAGGTCTACGATCAGTGCTTGAAGACCTTAAACAATCGATTTAACTAATTTCGCACATCAACAAGCAACCCTAGATCGAATTTCATGTAGATCTACTTGATTAATTAGAAAACATAAGAGAAATAGCTTCTAACTTTGCAGAAGCGTATAACCATTCATTTCATATATTATTAAGACATATTCAATGAATTTGCGTAGCATTCATTCAATAATTCAGAAAACATATCATTAATCGACAACATATGACATAAACAAATTCAATGGAAATACTCAGTAATTCTTCAAAAGGTTGCCTTTATTGATCTTCAATTCAATGATTACAGACTCTTCTACCCTACGCACACAGCTGCAGGGGTCCGTGCACTCAGCTGCAGACTTTACCCATGCCTCTTGCACACTCAGTTGCAGGAGCCTTCCCTTCTCTACCTAAGCACAAGAAGTAGAGCCTTCCTGCCTTAGCACTTGCCCAAGACAACAAAACTCTTCAATGTACAAAATTCTACATCCCAAGTTTTTTCTAGGACTCGCTATGACTCAACTATTTATAGCTTTTCTAATAAAATACCATGGCCCTCGACTCATAGGCGAGTCTTCAAAACCAACCAAAACAAGGGGCTAAGACCCCTTTTACCCTTATCTATCTGCGCGCTCTGCATCCACATTTCATAGAGACTCTACAACCTTTTACAAAATTCTTTACAAAAATAAGTTAATTCAATTTTACCCCTGGGGACCCCATCCCAACAGAAGATTTGTCCAACTCATCCTGTAACATGCACAACTTAGTCTTGAGCACTGCCGGACTTACAACATATCTTTACATGTTCTCTGCACTGATATGCAAATCTGCGTTGGTGGTCATGTGCATCAACTAATCAAAGTACGCATCGAGCTCTACTCAGACTTGGTTCTTCTCTTTGGCTTCGATGAGTGTTCCAATTGACAGGGTGCCATACTTTCTCACCATGACATCCAAAATCTTGATCAACAATATGTACAAAGCCTTAACATTAGTGATGAGCGATGAGAGTTCCTCAAGTTCCAGATTAGTCTCTAGATGCATGCTTTGGCCAACTCTACCTACGGCTTCATAGTCTTGTCCAAGTGAAGCGGGGCTCCCTTGTACCTCATTGTCCATGTTTGTACATGATCAACAACAACATGTATTTTTGTTAGTGTGTGCACTATCTTGATGCAACAATTCTTATGACCATGTAGATGGAAAATTGCTTTCTTCACAGTGAACGAACTTGCCATACAATCTTCGCATGACTATCTCAAGATCCAATGCTTTAGCGAGTACCGCTTTCTTCATCTCTGCTCTAGCGGATCCTGTTGATTGATCCTCTCTCTACCTTGCTACTTGCAATTCCTTAGCCATTGCTCATTTCTTGCTATCAAGAACTTCACACTTAAGATCATGGTTTCGGCATAAGATTTCATAACATCGGCGAAGGTAGATGGATGTCTTCTCACATCTGACATAGTCACATATTCTTCGAAGTATGTAGGTGATGCGTGCTCATCCAAGATGTGCGCTCTTCGTGCATCTACAACTCTGTGTTGTAACTCATCAAAGGCTATGTTGTACACAACTATTCCCGAATCATCCTCAAGGATAACGGTATCCCTTTATTCACTTGGGACTTGCTCTGCTACTAGAGCTGGTGAAGCATATGAAGTGACCTCTGTTTCTTTTGGTCTGAGGCTAGTGTCCTAATCATGTTCTGACCGTTCCATCTCTGTGTCCATCTATTAAGCTATCGGTTAATCCTACTGAGAAATTTCATGTTCCTGCGGCTGCTCACCTTGTTCATCATTTGTTGTTGGTGGATCTGAGTCTTCAACCTGTATCGCATGGTTTGCTCTGCCTATGCAGCTTGGACTTCCTCTTGTTCCTGTTCCTGCTGCGATTCCTTCTCTCTTATGTGAAACTCTTGTTCTTATTTGAGCTTCTGCTCTAATTCCTGCAACTTCCTCTCCATCTCTTCCAGTCTTTTCTTATCTCTTCTTTTCTGTGCTCCTCTCTTGTCATGTTGTCACTTCTTTGCTTATATATCCAAAGATACTCTCTTAACAAGTGGTTCTTCCTTAAAATTGTAGTTTTTCTCCACCTTTTCACTTTCAAAAATATTCCTCTTACCTTTGTCTTGCGCAAGTTTGGTGCTTGGTTCTACAGTTGTTGTTGCTCCCTGTGGTGCTGCTAGCCACTTTACTTCCATGCTGATTGATTCATTGAGCCTAGAGGAGTTATAGAAATATCTCCAAGGGTCTTCCTCTAGCCAATGGAACACCTAATGGATCCAAGGATAGTACACTCTCAAACATTGGTCCTTGCATAAGCCATGCAGATTGTACAGATTGAAACTCATGTTGCCAAACTTAAATTTATTGAAGTCATCGACCTCGCTATCCACTTCTTTTAAACTCTGGATCACGTACAACCCAATCCTCAAAGGAAGCATAGGCCATGGTGCCTTCTTCTTCCTATGCAGTCCAGTTGATAACCCTATCGAGATGTGGTATGCAACCTCCTGCATGGCTAGCTTGTCTATTTAAAAATTCGGAAACAAATGCAAATTCTTCTCCGTGTTGTACATCCTGATGAAGGTGCCATAAGGTGAGGCATACCAATCTGCAATGTTCAACAACGAATCCATTGTTATCTAGGACATGCAAGGCGGATCTTGTTGAAAGATCATCATGTACAAGGGGGTAACAAAGTGGTCATATAGTCTAGCCATGACTCCTCGGTAGCTGCACTTCGAGAGTAACTTGAAATATACGTTCACAACATTCTTTGAAGGTGTCCATGCCCAACTCATGACAGGAAACTGTTGACGAGAACAGATTGCTTTGAGCAAGTAAGTGGACATGAAAAATCTTGCTTGCTGGTCCTTGGGCAGACTCCGAGCATTTTGATACATGCAGTTTCAGCTGAAGAGCCAACATGTTAGACTAGTTGAAAGGATTTCCTTCACTTTCCAACTGGCCGAACATAACAACCCAACTTTGTGGGAAGATCTTCGTACTCTCTTGGCCATGTAAGCGACATGCAAAGACAGCCAAGAGTTGGTTAGCCTTCTTGAGTATCTTTGTCTTGTATATCTGGTTGGGTGTCGTCCTAAAATTTGATGGCTCCTTACCCAACATTTTAAGATGTCTCTTGTGTTCGCGCTACTATTGGGAGTGTAGAATGGTGCATCCATCCTGTTACCAACTGTGGAAAATGATACATCTGTTGATAATGTTCCATCCTGAAGGTAGAAATATCTACTCCACTGACACTGCTCAATATCATCATCCCAAGATCAGTGTGTTAGACAATCCAGTGGATCATATTTGCACAAGGGAAGGTGGGATACTTGTATGCAGCCTTGTACAATCGTGACTTATGAATGTTGACATAAACATGAAGGTCCTCCATATTTTCCTCAAAATTTCATACGAATATAGTGTTGATGTCTTGCCATGTGATCTTGATGTCTTTCTCATTTAAAATATGTGTGTTGCATAAATGGGCAGGCTCATAGACACCTATTCAACCACATCTCCAATACTGATTTCAATTGTGTCCTTTGATCCAATTCTCTTGGAGGCCATATTACTTGTACTGCTACGAAGCTGCACAACACCGGTTGCACCTGGAGACAAAGAAGACACTCATGGCAAGCCAATGTTAGCTGAAAAACACAAAGAAATTCAAGAATTGATCATGTAGGAAACTAAGTGACTATTGGGCAAGATTGTGCAACATTGGCTCTGGGAGGCTGGGAGACTGTCAGTTGGAGTTGTGCATTGCACATTCCCAGATGTCAGTGACACCTACTACTGACTGGAACTTCCCAATGCATAGTCTAGAGAGGTTGACTGTGGACTGGAACTGCGCAATGCGCAGTTCAGTCTAGATAGGTTGTTGTCTAGAATTGCAGATTGTGTAGTCCCAATGGGCAGGACTAGGCATTGTCTCCCAGGATTGCATAGATCAAAATTGGGAGCTGGTGTCAGGTAGCCTCTACAAAATTCTTGGAGGCAAGGTAGAGCCTTGACTTTTAGGAATGTGCAATGTATGCCAGGAGAAGCAAGATCTAGGCCAAGGTAGCCCATATCTTCCCAAGGGTAACTTGAAAATGAGAAGGACAGAATGAGTGTGCAATATGGTGCAAATCTGAGTGAATAGACATGCATGCAATCCAAGCAAGTACAGAAATCAGTCAACAGAAAAACAATGAAGCTCATGAAGAGAGTCTCCGTAATGATGATTCTCATTGCCGAAACATGGTTATGCATGCGACATTAAGGAAATGTAATGCAAGATTTGAAACAACACTTCTACAAGTTAAAATAAATTGAAATTCTAGTGGTGGTTCAACAAAACAAGGAAAATAACACTCACACAAGCCAAGAAATCAAAAGCAACAGAAAAAGTGGTAGAAGACATGAAAAGAAAAACTTACCTGGAAAAGTTGTGCCGAAGGATCCTAGATGCCTCAGGAATTCCAGAGCTCCAAGATCGAATGTGAAGAATGAGCTTCGTGGCATCCATTAAATATATTTTTTAGATTTCGGGTTTATGTTGCGCATGCCACGAATCTAGGAAAAAGCGACACTTGGCGGGAAGTTTCTAAAATCAACTTTGCATGTAACTCCCAATGCTAAAAATAGATCCCTAAAATCTAGGGATTCTTTCCACTTTTCACATTTTTATTTTTCAGGAAAATTTGTCATGCATGCAAGGATGAATTATGTTGTTTTGGAGGGAACTAGGCAACCTACTGGCACATGCAACAGACAACCACTGAGGGAAAGCTTCTGCATTGTTTCTAGGCTGAGTTGCTTCAGCTGTGTCACAAGTTCTGCACAATTTTCCAGAGAAAGGTTGTTAGCCTGCTCTGTGAAATTCTCCAGAGCAAGGTTGGCTGCCTACTCTGCGCAATTTCTGGGAGCAAGGCTACTGGCCTACTCTATACAATTTTCTATAGAAAGTTGGTTACCTGCTCTGCAAAATTTTTGAGTGTAATGCAATTGCTAGGTTTCTCTGTGAAATTCTTGAGTGCAAGGGACCTGCCCTCTAGGATTGTGTAGTTTTTCTAGAAAGCACAAAGACCAGATGTGAACTAGGTTGTTGGGTCAGCTTGCGATTAGTTGACAAAACAAGTAAGTGAACACAAGCCATTAAGCAAAAGATAAAATAAAATGAAACACAAGTACCTAAGCAGTACAAGATGGTTGCTAATATTTCGAGGAGGGAGGTTCCAAAACAAAGCGAAGGAAAGATTTTGGAGGGTGGTTGTAGCCGCTACAACGTTGGCGACACATTGGTAAAACTCCAACTCTTTGTATGGATCTTGTTTTGTGAAAAGTGATTCTAAATCCTCTAGAAGTATTGTTTGATTCTTTGATTTCCATGGCTTCTACAATAGCTTGTGTTAAAGATATAGTCCCTATCATTCTCTTGATCAACCATCACACATACCAAGCTAAGTCAACTAAGTTGGTTTGATTGGGGATGAGGGGTATATTGGTGCACAAGTAATATTAATGTCAGAGTCTTAGTTGCATCTTTGGTGTTTCTTCACTACTAGTAGGCCTGGACAAAACCCCGATGGAGTCATGCAGGAACACAAGCATCGCTCCGCTGCCAACGAGCCTGGTCTAGGTTTTAACCCCATACAAAAATTACCTGCATACAAATTCTAAAAATAGAAAATAAACAATGGTGAAAGCATAAATGTAAAATATATATACACAGATATTTCCCCCTGGATCCCAAAACTAGGACTACCAAATTGATTTTTCATTATATTCCTTTCAATGTTACAATACATATATATGCACGCCAAAGCATCCATTAACCCTGGATTGGAACATAACTATAGTCCCTTGACCAGATATACAAAATACCATTTACAGAAAACCATCATGCCCAAAACCATGAGCGAAATCCATACACAAAACCATAGGTAGGTTCACCCACCTAATATAGGGTCCAAAAAAAAATTTCCCGGGGCACTACACCGGACCCCGTGCAGGGGGGCGGTAGCCCCCCTACATACCCTCCGATAAGGGGGGCATTGATCGATCCCTACAATGCCCATGGTTTCTCTACACCAAGAGAACTTCTCAGTGCTCATAGAATTTTTCAATGCATCTGGAATATTCTTTAAAGTGTCCACCTTTACCAGAAACACCTTTTTGTCCTCAACCATATCCCTCACAAAGTGATATTGAACATCAATGTGCTTTGTATTTGAATGATAAGCAGGGTTCTTGCCAAGAAAATTTCACTTTGGTTGTCACAGTCAATCCTTATTGCTCGATGTACTAACCCCATACTTGAACACAAGCTTTGCAACTAAACAAATTCCTTTCTTGCATGAGTGGTTGCCATGTATTCTACGTCTGTACTTGAAAGTGCCACTACAGACCGTCTCTTACTCATCCAATTGATTGCACCTCCAAATAGGTTATATACATACCCACTTGTAGATCTTATCTGATCCAGATCTCCAGCTTAGTTTGCATCAACAAATCCACAGATGTCCAAAAATCTATCCAATCTTGGTCTTCCTTGGTAGCAAATACCATAATCACTAGTGCCACACAAATACCTGAAAACCCGCTTCACTGTTATCCAATGCTCCTTCCCTAGTTTTGACATAAACCTGCTCAATACTCCCACTGCATGTGCAATGTCTAGTCTAATACAGACCATTGCATACATCAGGCTACCAACTGCACTTGCATATGGAACACGAGACATGTCATCTTCCTCTTCATGTGTCTTGGGATACTGTTCAACAAATAACTTTACACCTACAGGAATATGAACCTTCACTGATTTACTATCCTTCATATTAAACGTCTATAGTATTGTCTCAACATACTTCCTCTGGTTTAACCAGAGCTTCCTCTTTGCCTGATCTCGTTTAATTTCCATGCCCAAAATATAGTTTGCAGCACCAAGATTTTTCATGTTGAATTTGGGGGACAATTGGATCTCCAAATCTTGGGCAATTTCTTTGTAATTTACAACTAGCAACATATCATCCACATACAAAACTAGATAAATAACATAGTCACTAATTAATTTAAAATATACACAATGATCTGCTTTACTTCTGGTGAAGCCAAGTCCCCATATAAATGTATCAAATTTTTGATACCACATCCTTGGTGACTATTTTAACCTATACAAAGAATTTTTTAACTTGCATACCAGTTATTTCTTACCCTTCACCGCAAAGCCTTCAAGTTTCTTATGTAGATCTCTTTTTCCAGATCCCCATGAAGAAATGTTGTCTTCACATCCATCTATTCTACCTCAAAATCAAAAGCAACAACACCAAAGAAAAGTAATCTAATATAAGCTACCTTGATAATAGGAGAAAACATATCACAAAAATCAATTCCCGACACCTGGGAATAACATTTTCCTACCAAATGAACTTTGTATTTCTCCACCTTTCCTTCTGCATTCACCTTCTTCTTAAACACCCATTTACTGCCAATGGGTTTCCTTCCAGCTGACAACTCCACCAGAACCCAAGCCTCATTTTTGTGCAAAGATCCATTTCATCAACCATTGCCTCTTTCCAGAGTTTTCCGTCCTCTGAATCTGCTTCTTCCCTCATAGTTCTGGGATAATCATCAGTAATAGATAAAGCAAAATTTGAACAGAAAGTGGATGGACTATACCTTTTTGGCTGCCTTCTTTCTTGAACTAATCTTCTCATAGCTCGAGTTTGTGGCTCTTCATCTTCTGATTCCTCTTCTCCTGTAAAGTATGATTCTTCCTCCTTTAGCTCAAACTCTATCTTCTCAGGTTCCTTTGGTAGGAATTAATGTTTAATAACATCTTTCACCTCTCTAAACACCACATCTCGGTTGTACACAACCTTCCTTGTTTTTTGGTTCCAAATCTTATAAACTCTTAAACCATCCTTATATCCAATAAAGATGCACCTTTGAGATTTACTATCCAACTTGGTTCTTTTATCCTTTGGAACATGCACATATGCATCACATCCAAATACCCTCATACGTGAAAGAGAAGGTTTCTTACAAGTCCTTACATCTTGTGGAGTCTTATCCTCCAACGCTGATCAAGGTGATCTGTTGACTAGGTAACATGCAATCTCCACTTCCTCTGCCTAGAGTTCCCATCCTAACTCGACACCAATGAACATGCTTCTTTCCTTTTTTATCAATGTTATGTTCATTATTTTTACAACTCCATTTTGTTGAGGTGTGTATGGAGTAGTCTTCTATCAATGCCATACTTCTTACAAAATTCTTCAAATTCCTTCTTGCAAAATTCTCCATAGTTATTTGTCATCAACACCTTTATCTTATTCTTTGTCTCATTTTCACCCAAAGCCTTAAATTATTTAAACCTATCAAAGAATTTAGATTTATTCCTCAGGAAATATATCGATGTATTCCTTGAGAAGTCATCTATAAATGATACATAACACACATTCTTAGCCAGTGATGGAACTGACACAGGTCCAAACACATCATTTTGCACAATCTCTAACATATGTTTCACCCTCTTAGCACCAGAGGGGAAACTCACCCAATTTTGCTTCCCATATACACAATTTTCACAAAAATCAAAATCTAGAGAGTAATTAGACATACCTTCTACCATACCATTACCATGAAGTATTCGAAGGCCCTTCTCTCCAATATGTCCAAGCCTTTGATTCCATAACATGGTATTTTCTCTAGAGACCACTATATTTTCTACCCAACTTTCAGGAGCCATAGAAGTATTTCACCCATTAATAACAGTGCTACCCTGAAGCTTGTACAAATTTCCAATCCAAACTCCCTACATCAATACTAGTGCTCCCCAAACCATCTTGTAGTTATCTTTCTCGAACACTGTTTTTACACCTGCATCATCCAACTTGCTTACAGAAATTAGATTTTTAGCCAATGCAAGAATATGCAAAACACCCGGAAGTGTTCTAATCCTTCCACCTTGCAAATTCAACCTCAATTTTACGTGACCAACTATTCTAGCCTTCCTGTCATCCCCTAAGAAGACATCACCACCATCATATTTCTCATACTCACAGAACCACTCCCTATGGGGAGTGAAGTGAAAGGATGCACCTGAGTCAATCAACCATGCCTCATGATCTACATGTGTACTTGAAGAAGAATCCAAGTAAACATCCCCACCTTCATCTGAGGTGATTTTTTCCTCTACAAAAGGAGCATCATCAAATCCCTTTCCATTCTGAGGAGATTTAGATTTACAGTCCCTTTTGAAGTGCCCTTCCTTTCCGCATTTCCAACACACCTTTACAGGTTATCCTACAGATTTAGATCTCCCTCTAGATTTAGATCTCCCAGTCAAGGACTTATTTTTGTTTCTGTTCTAGGACCGTCCTCGTACAAACAAGGCATCACCATTTTGGCCCTCCATATTTTTCCGTCTCATATCCTCTGACAACAAGGATGAGACTATTTCATCAAACTGCAAGGTAATTGCATTGCTACCTATTGCAAAAACTAGACTATCCCACAGATATGGTAGAGAAAACAACAAACTGATGCACTTATCTTCATCTAAAATTTTAATATCAACTAATAATAATTGGCTTACCACAATATTAAAGGCGTTGATATGCTTTGTCACCAAGTCTCCATCTTTCATCCTCAGGTTATACAGCTTTTTCCTAGGAACAGTTTATTCACCAGATACTTAGATTGGTACAATGTCCTTAACTTGTCCCACAAAGCCTTCGTTGCAGCTTCCCCTGATACATTCAACAATACTGAATCTAAGACACACAATCGTATTGTTATCTTTGCCTTCCAATCCAATTTCACCAAGTATTCAACTGACATTGTTTTTTGTTTAGTACTTGGATATACTGAGATCCACTGATCTTTATCCACCAACAAATCCTCCATCTTGAGTTTCCACAACTCAAAACTATGACCATTAAATTTCTCCATCTCTATATTTCCACTTCTCTCCATTTTATTTCACTACATGAATTGATCTCGCTGATGAGCACCAGTATTGTAGCAAGAATGTTGTAACTGCTGGGGCTACGAAATTTACTTCATCAACCCAGGTTTCGTACAAACTTGGAGGTGACAGTGTTGTATACATAGTAGATGCAATGGTCTACTCTTTTCACTTTTCAATTGGGGCGATAGACCACTAGGGCTTTTCAAACCGGTCTTTTATTGACTAAAAGGAGTTTGACTACCAAATGGAAAAGGAAAAATTATCCTTAATGCAAAAAGGGAATGTTGCCTACTCTAGGAAATGAAAGATTGAATAGGAATGTCCTATCAAGTGACATGAAATCATCTAGCTAAACATATACACACTTTGCTTGCAAAGAAAACCTAGCTTAACCTTGTTATAACATTCAATGTTCTGGACTAACTTAGCATGGAAGTTGATCTAATAATTGTTATGACTATTGCATGCATGTGCTAATTTACAAATTGCATAAAAAGCCTTTTTTATGTTTAGTTTTATGAATATAAATGCTAATTTTCACTTGTTCTTTGGCAAGGGAGATAGGCATGGAGGAAAAGGTCTGGACTAGTTTCAAGGGTATGGAAGACAAGTGGAGGCCTAATCTAAGCTCGGATGACAATTTCTTCTCAATTCAGGCTTAAAATAGACTTCTATAAGGTTTCTTGTAGTACTATAGGATGTCTTAGTTCTACTACGGGATGCCCTATTTTACTATAGGAAATAGGTGGGAAGCTTAGAAGATGGTAAGAAAGGTAGAATGAAGTGTGGGAAAGGCGTATGATGGGGAAATAAGGCATGGAGGAGGTGCACCTTTTTGGCTGCCTTCTTTCTCGAATTTGGATTTAGGATTTGGTGGACCTTGGCATCATAGGTGGATAGGACTTGGATGAGGCAAATGAGATGAGGTCTCTTTGCAAATTAGAAACCCCTGCAACAACATACACCCTTTTCTTGATTTATGCACAAATTCATCTATACATGGAAAATATGAGTTGAATGGAGGAAAGCAGAGTTATTAATAGCTAATGGCTATGTTTATGAATGGAAGTGATTTTAAACCATAGAAAACTCAAGAGATCAAAATGACAATTACAAATACTTCTAAGAAATTCAAAGACAATGATCTATTCAACAAGAAACCCTAGATTATGCAGTAATTGAACAAGAAATATATTTTTGGGTTGTGTGAATGGAACCCTCAAATCATGATCCCATAAGGGAGATTAGGTGAAGGCCAATATCATGATATTTTCTGAAGTGTTTACTGTCACTATGATACCACTGATCTATCTATCCACAAATGGAATCAAACTATTAATCATCCAAATACTTGTAGATTAACAAGACTAAAATCACTTCAACATCTAACTATAAATGTAATCTAAGCATACATGTACAAAAAGAGGAACCTCTACTGCTAGGGTTGGGCCCTAACCCAAGAGCTTCAGCTCTCTCAATGTTGGATCAAGGGAATGCTTCTCGTTTTCATTAAAATATAAAAAACACATAAGAGTCATCAACCACAATGTCTTAGCTTGAAAATGCCTCTTGGATACAACAAAAAAAATCAAATCCTAATGAGGCTCTAGGACTTCTTATTTATACAGCTGAAGCTACCAACAACTTCCTTAAATTTAGGGAGGCTTGGCTCCCAAATCGAGATCAACTAGTCTTCAACTATCACTGGCTTGGCTACCAATAACCTCAATGGCTTGGCTGCTTGTAACTCCAAGCTGATGAGATCTGGTGGAGGAATATTTGAGTGAGTGAGGAGTTAAGGAGGGAGATTTGATCTCCTAAAATCCCTATTTCTTGTCTTCTTTGAGTTCTTGCACTTTAATTAGCCAAAATTTCTCCCAAAACCTACAATTAATGCACATTAGACCACAAGACATGACATCTCATCTTTACCCTTCTCACTAAGAAAAATATAACAAAACATGTAAAGAAATGTGAGAAAAGTTGATTTTAACAAGCTCGAGAGTGGCATTAAGGTTCATATAATTTACCCATTGATAAGCCTCATCATCACCCCCCTATTGAAAGTGTTTCTTGTCCTCTGAGCAATGCAATCTATGTCCATGTCTTTCATTGCTCTGGTGGCTTCTCTAACATTCCAGGCTTCTATGGCTTATCCTCCTCTTGTGGATAAAATCCTGCATTCTTCTCTATTTCCTCCCACTGCTTTCTTTCTTCTTCTTACTTTCTTCCATCTAACATACCCAAGAGCAATGGTGCATTGAGTTTCAAGCCAATCTAGTTGATTTTGAGTCTCTACGCTGCCTTATTATACTATGGGGTCCTCTCTAGAGCATCCCTCATTCTTTCAGGGGAATGGTACTCCCTGATCTTTAGGTTGTATGGTAAGGTGCCCCATCTCCTTTAGCATGCTTTCTGGCTTTCATCCCCTAGAATTTCAAAGTTTCCTCAAAACGAGTGATTTCTTTTGTGTAGCTAGGTGTCTTTGTGCAAGTTGAGGGTCATTGGCGATGAGGTTGTGGGTGCTAATGACAACCATGGAATTGATATGTTATGCTCTGATGTAAAGGGGCCATATTTCTTCTCTTTCCAACACTCTTTTTACTTCCTTATCCCTATCTTGCTCATGACTCATCCATGATGCCAAGGCCATTAGTTGTAAGTCCCCCAGCTTTGGATTGGGGTCCCACACATTCAAGTCTATTGAGGCCAAGTTATTGAAGTAGAATTAACATATGTTGGCCCTGCCCTCTAGGGTGCTTTGGTCACAAAGCTCAATGAACTTCCTATAGTCTTAGAAAGGCATAGTCCCTCATTGTGCTAGGGTTTTTATCTAAACCTGCAACCATTGTTGTTTTAGGTACAAGGCATATGATTTTGCTGGCATCCTGCACTTGAGTGCCTCCATAGAGAGACTTGCCATAGTGGCCAATTGGCTCTCTTTTTCCTGTACTTGCCTCCTTAGCCATGTGTTCTTAGCCTCTAGTTGATATTTCGTCACTCTTTCCCTGTCTCTTATCTCACTCAACTCTCTGCCCATCTCTGGCAGATTCTCTTCCATATGGCCCACATCCTCTACACTATTTGATTTAGCAATTTTCATCCAGCGATGTTTCCTTTCTCTCTCCTTTTCAAGCTCAAAGAATAGAGGGATGGAGGAATTTTGTGGTATTACTCTGCCTCCCTCATTGAATCTGTAATAGGAGCTAAGACTGGGTTGTGGGCTAGGTTCCTGCAGCTCTTGGGATTCTCCCTTTACATCTTTTGGAGTATTTGTCTACCGCTATGCTTGCGTTGTTGCTTCCCTTCCTTTCTTTTGTCTCTACAGTCCTTCCTACTCCTCTTTCTATGTTTCCTATAGTTTTGACAGAGTTTCCCATAGGACTTTTTCTGTTTCCTGTAGGAGTATTTTCCCTTTTTGAAAGGGGGGCAAGTGTTATTTAATTTTCTTTGCTAAGGTTGACCTGGTGAAAGGCCTCCTAACATAGGTGATTGGTGACCTTGGGGAAGCTTGTTTTGATGTGCCCTCTTCACCTCTCATTCTGGGGGAGACTATATTTTCTTGACCTCTTGGTGAGTCTTCAATGATTATAGGAGTCTTGGTAGGTGTTTGAGGTTTCCCTTGTTTTATCTTGGTGCTCCTCCTTGTTTTGAAGTATAGGGGAGTCTGCCTCTACCTTTTTCCTGTGGACTTTATGGGTGTGCTTAAGGAAGTCAAGGCAATAGCTTCCTCCTTCTCTGTGGGTTTAGTAGACACTCTTGGGGATTCCTCCCCTTCATTGCTATGTATTTCAGGGCTTATCTCATACTTTTGTGCTTCTTCCCATTGTCCTTATCTTCCTCTATTCCATTTATCTTTGCCTCCTCTTCTTCCTTTGTCTCATTCTCTTCTTTTCTATGTTCCTCTTATTCAAGATATTCTTCCTCATCTTCTTCTAGTTCTTCCTCCTCTCCTTCTTCTGGTTCATCTTCCTCTTCCTCACCACTAGAATTTGGTTCATACTCAATTGCTTGAATTACATCTTCTTTGTTCATGTCTGAAAATGTGGACCACATAATAGGGATTCTTAATTGGCTTAGGGCATCTTCTAGTATGAGCTTGAATAGTCCATGATGTGCCACCAACTGATGCTTTCCTCCTTATACCTTGATGATCATGTCTTTTATTGATTGCAATAAGAAGTAGGGCACACTAAGTCTTTCATAAGGATGTAACTCTTCTCCAAATCTCAGCTCATGGAGGAGTCTAAACTATCAACCATAGACTATATTGAGCCTTCACTCACAAGAAATATACTTGAGGATGTGATAGCTTACTTTATCCCAAGGATATGGAATGATCTCCCTTCTAATCCCATTTTTTTCCTCAATTGGTTCCTCATCTTCCAAGAAAAAGTTCTTCTTGGCATAAGTGTTGCTAGCTTTATCTTATTTTCTCCATTGTAGACCTAGAGGAAATGTAGTGATTCTGCTAATGCTTTCAGGTGTAATTATTACTAACAATCCTCTCACTATAGTAGTGGCACTAAATCTAGCTTGATGTGTGAGTGACATTGAAAATTCCCTAGCTACATCATCATCATATCCTCTAAGTAGCTCGAATAATCTAAACCATTGATGCCTTCTAAATATCTCTACCACAGGAGGATCGAGATGTATTCTAGTTGTTCTGGTGGGCTCCCTTCTACTGAAACCCCCTGTCATGTTCTCTCTCTGTCAATCTGTTTATATGAAGTTTGGTGTCTATATATTAAGAGATTTCCCATGTTACTAAGGGTTTAGAGTTTAGGAGGGTGATGACCACAATTCTCCCTTTAACTCCACACAATTTTGCCTATCTCTATGCACACTATAATTACTAGAAAGAAATGACAATTTCTTTTCCTTTCCTCTTTACAAATGAAAGCACAGAGGATATGGGCCACCTACCTTTCACTGTAATGCCTTGTTTGAGGATAATTAATAAACAGTTGGGCCCTAGGAACCCCCTTGTATTAGTTTTGACAATTCTTGAAGTTTCCTATAATTTTCTTGTGTTTCTTGTAGGTTCTCATTGTAGGATGGCTGAGACTAGATTTCTCCTTTGATGGCTCCTCCAGGTGGTCCCAACTGTCAAAATACCAAAATGAATGATTTCTTGCATGAAAGTGAGGGAAAATTTCTATTTATGGTCGATTTCTTTGAGGGATGTGCTGGGTGGGTGGGTACATAATTTCTCCTTTTGGACCATTGGCCCACAATTAGTTATCATGTAGCCCCTTTCTCGTAATCATCACCCACTCCTGTACAATGTAACTCGAACACCTTTCCGATTTATTCCCTTTGATGTGACCTTTCCACATGTTCAACTAACTAGAACTTAACTTTTTGTTATCGGGCTGAAGGTGGCCAAGTTCGCTGGCCACCTTCAACTTATAAAACCAACTTTTTCATAGTCCTATAGTTTTAATCATATTCGTACTTAGGAGAGAGTGTCGATGAGGTGACATACCTATGGCTTCCTTTGCTTTGTTGATGCATGTTGGAGGGTGGCTCTATTGTGCTGCTTTTAGTTTAGGTACATCTTCTCTTTTACTCTCATTTGTTGATTTTATTCTGCTGATAGTTTGTCTTCTTGTTGTGATGTGTAGGTGTTGGCCTCTTTTGTTGCTATTGAGCTGTGGATAGGTGACATAGTGCCTGCAGGTGTGATGCTACTCTTCCTCCTCATGGGTGCTGAAGGATGAGCCTCGAGATTGTTGTTGTTTCAATATAGGCTGCTACAGGGTTTCTCGTAGTACTAAAGGAAATCATATAGTTGTCTCTTTTTGAATTTTTTTGACTTTCATTTGCTTGGACGGTGAATAGGTGTTGAAGTAGGAGTGGAATGGTTGGCAATGGGGAGATGGAGTGGTAGGTGAAGTAGGCTACTGATGGTATGCCCCTTTGACATTTCTTTGTTTTCTTTGTTTTTCCCTTTTTGTTTTTATATATATTTTTGTTCTTCTAAGTGGATTTCATGATGGAGATAGAGGGGGGACATGGTCATGAAATGGTTTTGGTTGAGATGTGGTAAGGTTAATGGTCTCCTTTTTAAATCCAAAATAGGCCTACATCATGATTTTTCAAGCGGAATTTCATTCCTGTAGATTTTCAGGACTTCCTATAGTACTACAAGAAACTCTTGTAGTAACTACAGGAAATCCTGTAGATTTTCAGGACTTCCTATAGTACTACAAGAAACTCTTGTAGTAACTATAGGAAATCCTGTAGAAGTCACATAATTGCCTAAAAATTGGATTTTTGATGGTTGGAGATGAGTATGGACGAATGAAACATAGTGGTCATGGAGGATATGAAATGAATGAAGGAAAAATGGGGTTTTGCATGGTTTGCTGCCCTCTGAACTTGGTGCCCATTATTTTCTTGAAAACCTACAAAAACAAGGAATTGTTATTAGTGGGAAGGTTTGAGGTCCTTGCCATTACATTCTTGTGTTTTTTTTTTCTCTTTTTTTTTTTTTTGAAAGACAACCAGGTTGCCTCAAAGGAGTTTTCATCCTATTTTCCCGCCCTAGGCACCTCAAGGGAGGTTTTCACGCAGGGCTCTTTTATTTTTCTTTTATTTTCTTTCACTCTTGGGATGCCTCAAGGAGGTTTTTAACCCAAAAGTGGGCCTTAGGTGCCTCATGGAGGTTTTCACCCAGGTCTCCTATTTTTTATTCTTTTTTCTTTCTTTCTTTTTAATTACATTTTTTTCAAAAATTCAATTGTCTTCAAGAATTTGGTGAGGTGGAAGCCAAGCCTCATTCAATCACCATTACTGCCTTACTGATACCACTAATGAACTCCTCCTTTGACAGAGGCATATGTAGGCTTTCAATATATACCATTGACAAGTAAGGGGATACCTTCTTCATCAATGGTTTTTATCTGAAAAACCCCATTGTCATGGCACTTTTCTATCACATATGGGACCAACCTTATGGTCAACTTGCCTTTTAAATCCTTGAACTTGGAGTCATACAACAGAGCCCAATCACCTTATTGAAACAATTTGTCTCTGATATTTTTGTCATGCCAAACCTCTCTTTGTATTTGAATCACCTCTGTGTGCAGGAGGGCCTGCTTCCTAAATTCATCTAACCCATTGAGCTGGAGTATCCTCTCTTGTTGTGCCCTTGTCACATCCAAATCCAAATGTGTTGCCATTCTTAAAGTGTTGTACTCAAACTCAATGGAAAGTAGAGCCTTCTTCCCATAGACCAAATCATAAGGGGTGAAGCCAGTGGTTGTTTTCCAAGTTGTATTGTAGGCCCAAGTGGCCTCCACTAGTCTGTCAACCCAATCCTTCTTGGTGTTGCTCACAACCTTTTGTCAGAATGTTTTCCAATGCTCTGTTGGTAACTTCTACTTGTCCATTGGCCTGAGGGTGGTAAGGAGTTGATTTCCTCTGCTTGATCTCATGTTGGCTTAACAAATTCTCAATCATGTGTGAGGTGAATTGAATGCCCTGATTAGTGACTAGCTCTCTAGGGTATCCAAACTTGTAAAACACATTCTCCCTTAATAAGTAATCTACTTTCTCTTCTATGGCTACCTTAAAAACCTTGGTTTAATCCCACTTTGTCAAGTAGTCAGTGCACACAATGATGTACTTTTTTTTGTCCTGATGGAGGATCAATGGGCCCAATGAAATCCATGCCCCACTTGTCAATTGGATCAAAAGTCACTTGAGGTTGCAAAGGAATTTCATCCCTGTGAGTAGGTTTCCCCATTCTTTGGCACTGGTCACATTGGCTGGTATATCTTCTTGCATCTTGGTGGAGAGTGGGCCAATAGTAGCTAGCTTGTATTACCTTGAAGGATGTCGTTTTGACTACAAAGTGACCTCCACAAGGCCCATCATGACAGACCAAAAGGATGTCAAAAACTTCCTCCTCCTTGACACATCTTCTCAGAATTTGATCTGGGCCCAGCTTGAAGAGATTTTCCCCTAAACATCCAAAAAACTAACCCCAGGAGATGAAGTGCCAAAACTATGGGCCCCGTTTGGGTAAATTGGTACATCAACTTCCCGGGGTCGTAACTTTGCATACGATCTCCATTTGCCTATCATAATACCTCGTTTCGAAGATCTCAAAGAGAATGTCGAAAAGAAATCTACAAGCTAGTTTGGAATGTTTTGGATCTCTCTCTTTTTCCCTAGAACGTAGTTTAGGGCTTCAAAATGACTCCGAAAGTTCAGGACCCTAAAAACTGTGAGAAATAGTAAATTTTTCTACAATTAAGGAAACCAAAAAAATGAAAGAGACAGTGTTGGGGGTCCAAGTGGAATAGGTAGGTGGTCACCAATATCCACTTGGATCATTCCTCCCCCCTTAGGAAGAAATGGTCTCTATGGCATTGAGTACCTCCATGAGATGAGGAAATTTTTGTTGAACCTGGTCCCTAGTGAGATGTTATGCAATCTATGATGTGTCCAGTAATGGTGGGAAGCAAGGTTGAGGGCGATGCAAACCAAGGAATGGAGGAATGTTGTGCTCCAAAGCATTGTTTCCTACAACCTTGGTAATGGTGTAAGGACCATATCGGAGTGGTTTGAGTTTCTAATTGGATCTTATAAGGCGTTCCTTATGCAATGCAACCAGACTTTGTT
Organism: Pinus taeda; assembly: GCA_000404065.3. Classification (NCBI taxonomy): domain Eukaryota; kingdom Viridiplantae; phylum Streptophyta; class Pinopsida; order Pinales; family Pinaceae; genus Pinus; species Pinus taeda. The sequence goes on along the minus strand of APFE031439074.1, from coordinate 175,449 downwards.
GCCCACCTGAAACTTGTGTGGCACCTAATGTTGATCATGTCACTACCTGTACTTGGAATTTTCCACAATGGAGCGACGATATATCGGCCTGTTGGGTAGAGGTGCTCTGGGAGTCAGATCGAATGAATGCTTGACCTGACAGTGCAATGATACCCCTGTGGGTGAGGATAAAATGTCCTTATACTCTTTCATGATCGTATCCCCCTGATTATGCTGCGTGGAGGAACCCCTCCTGGGGCCAGGAATGTGGCTACGATTTTCCCCTTTCTTTGAGAGCGAACCAGAAAGAAAATAAATTTCCTGGTTTGGTAGATGATCTTACTACATTTCTTAACAGATATCAAAGAGGTGGTGGTAGGTGGGGCTACCTCTGGTATCCTGTATAACATATTACCCAAAGAAATAATCACAGAGTGAGGTCTAGACTCATATACAAAATGTCGCTTCCACAAGTATGGTTGTTCTAATAATACATCACAAATGAGGTTCTTTTGGTCACCATTGTCGACAATAAATTGCAGTGGCGAACCCTTCACCCTCATTTGTGAGTGGAAAAGACACTACCCCTCCTCTAGATCGTCACGCTCACTCTTCTAGTTCTTCGTGGTGGCAACAATGGCACTAGGCTCCACATCAATAATCTACTTCCCTTTGTCATTCCTCTTGTCGAGTTCTGACTCAAGGTAGAAACATGCATCTGATTCCGAAGCCTTCAGCTCAGCCACCAACAACTTCTTGGTCCAACACTCACTTGTGTTGTGAGTGGGGCTCTTATGGAACTCACACCAATTTCCTGTGTCCTTCTATGACTTTGTGGTGGTGTTCTTTTCTTGCAGCTTCGACGGGTTGTCTTCACTCACCTCGCTTTGGATTTGTCCTTTGTTCTTCGGATTCGTAGATCCAAAGTATTTCATCTTTTGTTTAAACTTCTGCTCAATCTTGACAGGGTATCTGTATGTCGTGCCAAGCGAGGAGGTGTCCAGGAACTCTATCTCATCCTGGATGTACCTATGTAGGCAACCACAATATTTGAGTACCAAATGCTGCTCTGAATCCTTGATACCCAACTTTGTGCGAAGGGTATGAAAAATATTGGTAAAGTCCAGCATGTCTTGGTCCCTTTCCTTCCACAGTGTGGTCCACTTTATGTATTTATCCTCATAGCTTCTGATAGGGTAGTATTGCTCCTTGATGGCATCATGGAATGAATTCCAAGTGCGTGTGGCTAAAAATAATGAGGTTGTACTTTCATCCTTTTGCTCACAGTAGGTTTCCCACCATTCCTTGATGTGGGGGCAACTTTGAGAAGTGCAAAAAGTGATCTTTTTCCGGCTGGAAAAATCATGAACAAAAAATATCCTTCTAGCAGATTTAACCATTTATCTACAACATTCACATCTATTTGACTCTCAAATATGGGAATGTGAAAATTAACTTGTACCTTAAAGGGTGTGGTGCTTCCAGAGTAGTTGTTGGAGGTTGACGTGTCGCCCTTGGGTAGTCGTTGAAGGATCTTGACAAAGTTGTCCATCATCACGTTCCTTTGTCGCTCGAGGGCTTCTTTGAGTAATATTTTGATAGGATCTCTTGCCCCCTTGTCTTCCTTTTCGTCTACCATGGGAGGTCATCAGGATTTGTAAGGCTGATCTTGCAAAGGTTCAACCAGATCGAGCCCTAACTCCTTATGTCCCGACCTCATTGGGGACATGCAAAGAAAAACAGAGAAATAGCAGACCGCTTTGATACTACTGATCCATATTTAAACAAGAATGCAAAAAATTACATATATAACCATAAATATAGAGATGCATTAGAAATAACACTTCCTTTAACTAATAGAAAAATATTGAAGTATGCTTACAAATAAAATGGAAATAAAACTAGCTCGGGCAATGGTAGCCTATCTCTGAGAAGAGATGTGGTGGCTACATGCCTCTGAACTGAGTTACATTGAGGCTCAAAGGCCTATTTATTATTGAGAAATAATGGAAAACCTTAAACATCCAAAAAATAACCCTAGGGGATGAAGCACCATAACTATGGGCCCCGTTTGGGTAAATTGGTACATCAACTTCCCAGGGTTGTAATTGTGGCACACAATCTTCGTTTGGCTATAAAAATACCTCTTTTCGAAGATCTTGAAGAGAAGGACAAAATAAAATTTTCAACCTAGTTTGGAATGTTTTTGGTCTCTCCATTTTCCCTAGAAACGTTTTTTATGGCCTCAAAAGGGCTCTAGAAGTCCAACACCCAAAAAACTGCCAAAAATAGTAAATTGTGCTGAAATTAAGGAAATTGAAAAACTGAAAGAGATAGTGTTGGTGGTCCAAGTGGAATAGGTAGGTGACCACCAACATCCACTTGGATCATTCCACCTCCCTTAGGAAGCAATGATCCCCATTGCATTGAGTGCCTCCATGAGATGAGGAAATTTCTATTGAACCTGGTCTTTAGTGAGTTGTTTTGCAATCTTTGATGTGTCCAGTAATGGTGGGAAGCATGGTTGATGGCATGAAAGCCAAGGAATGGAGGAATTTTGTGCTCCAAAGAATTGTTTCCCACATCCTTGGTAATGGTGTAAGGACCATATCAGAGTGGTCTGAGTTTCCGATGGGCTCTTGGAAGGCATTCTTTCTACAAATGCAACCAGACTTTGTTGCCCACCTGAAACTTGTGTGGCACCCGACGTTGATCATGTCAGTGCTTGTACTTGGAATTTTCGACAATGGAGCGATGATATATCGGCCCATTGGGTAGAGGTGCTTCAGGTGTCATATCGAACGAATGCTTGACTTGACAGTGTACCGGTACCCCTGTGGGTGAGGAGAAGATGTCCCTATATTATTTCATGACCATATCCACCTGCTTCTGCTACGTGGAGGAACCCTTCCCAGGGGCCATGGATGTGGCTACGATCTTCTCCTTACTTTGAAAGCAAACCAAAAAGAAAATAAATTTCATGGTCTGGGAGATGATCTTACTACATTTCTTGGTAGAGATCAAAGAGGTGGAAATAGGTGGGGCTACCTCTGGTATACTGTATAATGTATTACCCAAAGAAATAATCATAGAGTGAGGTATAGACTCATATATAGCATGTCGCTTCCATAAGTATGGTTGTCCTAATAATACATCACGAACGTCAAGAGTAGAAACATCACACAATACATCATCTATGAAGGGCTTGATGCTATAGGGAAGGCGACACTGTTGGCTGACTCGGAGATCTCATCCTTGGTGAAGCCACCCAATGCTGTACAGCTGCGGGTGTGGTATGGTCAGTATGCCCAACCGCTTCACGACCTCTGTTGAAATGACGTTCTTTTGGCCGCCACTGTCAACAATGAACTGCAGCAACAAACCATTCACCCACATTTGTGAGTGGAAAAGACACTCCCCCTCCTCTGGATCGTCGAGATCGTTTTTTTGGATGTTGGCAGTGACATTATTGGCACTAGGCTTTGCATCAATAATCTACTTCCCTTTGTCATTCCTCTTGCCGGGTTCTGACTTAGGGTCGGAACATGCATATGATTTTGAAGCCTTCAACTCAGCCACCAACAACTGCTTGGTCTGACACTCACTTGTGTTGTAAGTGGGGCTCTTATGGAAATCACACCACTTTCCTATGTCCTACTTTAACGTCATGGTGGTGTTCTTTTCTTGTAGCCTCGACGGGTTGTCTTCGGTCACCCCGCCTTGGCTTTGTCCTTTATTCTTAAGATTCATAGATCCCAAGTCTCGCTTATTTTGTTTAAACTTATGCTCGATCTTGATAGCGTATCAGTATGCCATGCCAAGCAAGGAGATGTCTAGGAACTCCATCTCATCTTGGATGTACCTGTGTAGGAAGCCGCGACATTTAAATACCAAATTTCACTCTGAATCCTTGATACCCAACTTATTGGGGAGGGTATGAAAAATATTGGTAAACTGCGGCACATCTTGGTCCCTTCCCTGCCATAGTGTCGTCTACTTTATGTATTTATCCTCATAGCTTCCGATAGGGTAGTACTGCTCCTTGATGGTATCACAGAATGAATTCCAAGTGGGTATGGCTAAAAACAGTGAGGTCGTACTTTCATCCTTCTACTCGCAGTAGGTTTCCCACCAGTCCTTGACATGGGGGGAGGGTTTGAGAAGTGAAAAAGTGATATTTTCTCAACTGAAAAATCATGAACAAAAAAATATCCTTCTAGCAGATTTAACCATTTATCTGTGAAATTTGCATCTATCTGACCCTCAAATATGGGAATGTCAAAATTAATTTGTACCTTAAAGGGTGTGGCACTTCCAGAGTAGCTGCTGGAGGTCGATGTGTCACCCTTGGGTAGTCGTTGAAGGATCTAGACAAAGTTGTTCATCATCGCATTCCTTTGTCACTCGAGAGCTTCTTTGAGCAAGATTTTGATAGGATCTCCTGCCCTCTCGTCTTTCTTTTCATCCTCCATGGGAGGCCTTCGGGATTTGCGAGGTTGATCTTGCAAAGCTTCAACCAGATCAAGCCCTAACTCCTTATATCCCGACCTCATTGGGGACATGCAAATAACGATAGAGAAAAAATAGACCGCTCTGATACCATTGATCCAAATTTAAATAGGAACGCAACAAATTACAGATATAACCATAAATACAGAGATGTAGTAGAAATAACACTTCCTTTCATTAATAGAAAAATACTGAAGTATGCTTACAAACAAAATGGAAATAATACTAGCTCGGGTGATGGTAGCTTATCTCTTAGAAGATATGTGGTGGCTACATGCCTCTGAACTGAGTTACGTTGAGGCTCAAAGGCCTATTTATTATTGAGAAACAATGGAAAACCCTAAACATCAAAAAAACTAACCCTAGGAGATGAAGCACCAAAACTATAGGCCTCGTTTGGGTAAATTGGTACATCAACTTTCTGAGGTCATAACTTTGGCATACTATCTCCGTTTGGCTATCCTAATACCTTGTTTCGAAGATCTCTAAGAGAAGGCTAACAATAAATCAATAAGATAGAGTGGGACATTTTTGATCTCTCTGTTTTCCCTAAAAACGTCGTTTGGGACCTCAAAATGGCTCCAGAAGTTCAGGACCCGAAAAACTTCCAGAAATAGTAAATTGTGCTACAATTAAGGAAACTAAAAAACTGAAAGAGACAGTGTTGGGGTTTCAAGTGGAATAGGAGGGTGGCCACCAATATCCACTTGGGTCATTGTGATATCTAGTGACCTAGGAAAGTCCCTGTAGTCATCAAGAACTCACACTTCTCAGGGCTAAGGGATAAGTTCATTTCAATGCATTTGTTTAATACTTTTCCCAAGTTAAAGAGAGCTTCCAGGAAATCACACCCATAGGAGGCGAAATCATCCATATAAATTTCCATAGAGTCACGGACAACCTTTGTAAAGATGCTAAGGACTTCCCTCTGAAAAGTGGTAGGGGCATTGCATAACCCAAAAGGAAGGATCCTATAAGAAAAGGTACCCCAGGGATAGGTGAAGGTGGTTTTATCTTGGTCCTCTGGGTTGATCTGGATCTGATTGTAACTATTGAATCCATCCAAGAAAGAGAATAACTTCTTTCATGCCTGATTTGAAAATCACTTATGAGTGATCTCAGTTAATTAATTAATGAAGGTATTACAGACTCATGTGCTGGTGTGTGTCTATGTTATCTTAAGCAACAGATCGATAAGATTGCAAAATACATAGACATTGGAAAACAATAAGAGAAACATAGAAAGAAAATGCAAAACACAACAATTTAATAAGGAGTTCACCCAATCCTCCTGGGCTACATCTTCAGTCCAGCTTTCAGTGGTGGCCTTCTTTATTGTGTCTTTAAGCATAGTTTTTACAATGAGGAGCTCAATTTGAGTCTCCTAAAATAGATGATGCTTAGTAGGGTGGTACTTGGATTCCCCAAGCCACTAGAGTGCATAGACTCCCCCTTACTAAGTCTCGACCTCAATTGGTCTTAATGGGATGAGTCTAGCTTGGTACTAATTTCCCAATAGATATCCTCTCAAGGATTGCTTGAACCTCTCAAGCCTGGTTTTGTCTACTCGATGCTGCCTTAGCTTTGCAGGTTAGCTCACTTCTCTGTTCTCTGCTTCTTGCTTCGCTCTCTGTTTTATCTCTCTATCTCACTGTCTCCTTCTTCTCTCTTTCTCACTGTCTCTGTTCTCTATTTGTTCATGGCTTAAAGCCAATCTGTCTCGTGGCTGTTCGCTTCCTCTTCTATCTCTTCAGATCGCCTACTGTTGTTCACTTGGAATTCCCTGCCTCTGCATCATCGCCACTGTGTAACATCTCACAGGGAGGTGACCACTTGTCCCTTCATGAACTGAGTGCCAGCTCTTCCTCGACAATTCATTATTTCAGTTACTTAGTAAAATGCTTCATCCGCTAGCTCAGCGGTCAAATCAGACTTCAAACCTTTATATGTCGTAGTTTAATTCTCCCTCCGAATCCGGTTTCCCATCGGGCACAATCTCTGCCATTAGATCTGGGACCTCTAGATCCCACAATTATCGCTCTTATCACATGGTTGACTTGCTTGAACATTAGCCCACGATGAGAGTTTTTTTCTCAGTCATCTGCCTGACACGCGTCATCCAACGTATGAAATCGCTCATTTCCCAGCCAAATCTGCTTACCGCCCGAAATGCCTTCGATATTCCCCCGGTTTTGGAGCACGGGACCTGCCTTCGATTTTAGCGCTTTTCCCACATTTTCTTGGCTTCCCTTGTGACCAAGCGCTCAGAGCTTTTCCAAACTACCATTTTTGCACCATGCATAATCCCCATGGGCCAACGGTCAGCGTGCTTTGACCAAAGGTCCTCTTTGCTCTATGCTGGCTACAAATTATCATTATCTAGAGGTTATTCCTGATAGATGTACGATTTCTTGAAGTCTGTCATTCATTCTTAAGTTTTAATAGTCATGGAGTTGTTTGAGGATCCAATTTGGATCATGGCCTTCCCACTGAAAAAGCTTTTGGACCACCAAAAGTTAGTTTTCAAGCATCGACTAAGTGAGGGTACAATTGTCTCACTTGTCCAATCTTTATCCATTTTGCATTGCTCGGCTTTGAACCCTTGAGCCCAATTCTGAGGTACTCAACATCTCCCCTATGTGTCGTCCTCACGTTTCTGTCTAGAACTGTGTCTTCCTACAATTCATTAAGATATCCAGGTAACAGGTCATCAATAGAAGGCAATTGACTCTACTCTTTGGGCTCCTCAATTAGTGAGGGTTCAAACAATCTCAAGCAATCTGCATTCACGACTGAGTAGATGTGCATGTAAGCTGGTAGATCAAGGTGAAAAGCATTCTTACCAATTTTCTCAAGTATCTTGAAAGGTCCATACCTGATAGGTTTTAGCTTTTTACCTTCACCTTGCATCTTGTCCTTGCTGATATACAGCCAGACTTGATCACCAACTCGGAAACAATGCTCTGTCCGATGCTTATCACGCCTTGCCTTGTATTTAGCTTGGCTCTTTTCCAGCTGTTCCTGTACTGCCTGGTGAATCTCTTGGATTTGTTCAATGAACCTAGTTTCCCTATCCACATCGTTGTGTCCCTCAACTATTGTGTCCTTACCAAAGACAAAATCCAAAGGAGACCTTGGTGTGAAACCAAAATAGGTCTCAAAAGGAGATCTCTGTGTAGAAGAATGTTTGGCTCGATTGTAAGCATGTTGCACATAACACAAATGTTCATCCCAAAGCTTAGGATACTTGCTGCCATATCCCCTGAGCAATTGGATCACTGTCTTGTTGACTACTTTGGTATAGCCATCGGTTTGTGGATGGAAAGTTGTGCTTTTCTTCAGTTTGGTGTCCATCAATTCCCACTGAATTAACCAAAAATTTCCCACAATCGGGTGTCTCGATCAGATATAATGGAAGTGGGTAATCCAACATGAACCCATACATGTTGAAAGAACAATTTTGCAGTTTGTTTAGCTGTAATCTGTTTATTACAAGGTATCAAAATACACATTTTGCTAAACCTATCCACAACAACATATAGATAGTCATGACCTTTCCTAGATTTAGGCAGTCCTCCATCAAAGTCCATGGAAACACTTTCCTAAGGATGGGAAGAAACTGGTAATGGAGTGTACAAGCCTAGTTTTCTATTGCTGGGCTTGCTTTTAGCACACATAGTACACCCTCTTACATATCTAGAAACTGTCTCGTTCATTTTTGGCTATTAACAAAATCTTTGCAGTTGTGCAACTGTTTTACTTACCCCAAAGTGACCTGATATTAGAGAAGTGTGTGCTTCTCGAATTATCTTTACTCTTTCAGTTTGTGGAATGCATAACTTCCCACAATTATATAGAAGTCGGTCCTTTACATGATAATCCAATTCTTCTACTCATTTGCCTTGACTTAAAGTTGCATATACATCTTTAAAGTCTATATCTTGAGCATGTTGTTCAATGTAGCTCTCATGTAAAACATAATTATGCTTAAATATAGAAGATGCATTTATAATGGGTCTAGATAACATATTTGCAACTTATTGTGTATGCCCTTTTTATATCTAATGACTAAATGAAACTATTGTAGAAAACCCATCCATCTATAGTGTCTTGATTGCTGCAACTTAGTTTGGGACTGTAGATATTGAAGTGGTTGATGATCAGTATATATTACTGTGTCTTTGCCCATTAAGTAATGTTTCCACTTTTTCACACTCTATACTAATGCATACAATCCTTTATCATATGTAGGATAGTTAACTACTGCAGAATTAAATGTCTCAAAATGATAACATATGGGTTTACCGTGCTGTGTTAACACTGCTCCCACGGCATAGTCACTGGCATCCATTTGGATCTCAAACAATCTTTGAAGATTAGGCAGTGCTAGTACTGGTGTTGTACTAATCTTTTCTTTCAAGGTGTCGAAGGCTTTCTGCTGTTTTCCTCCCCACTGAAACACCTTGTTCAATCCTGTTAAAGCATGTAAGGGAGCTACAATTAAGGAAAAGTTAGAAATGAACTTTCTCCAATATTTTGCTGCTCCTAAGAAGCTCCTAACTTCTGTAGCAGATTTGGGTTTAGGCTAGTTTACAAAGACTGCCACCTTAGAGGGATCTATATTCAATTCACCACCCCCTACTATATGTCCCAAATAATTCAAAGATGTTTTTCCAAATTCACATTTTGAGAGTTTAACATAGATTTTTTCTCTTTTCAAAACATCTAGTGTCTTCTTAACATGCTTTAAATGTTCTTCCCATGTTTTGCTAAATATCAGAATGTCATCCAGATACATAATAACGAAATCATCATGAAAAGGTCTGAGTACATCATTCATTAATCTCATGAAAGTAGCAGGAGCATTAATTAAGAAAAAAGGCATAACCAGCCAGTCATACAATCCCTGCTTTGTCTTGAAAGCAGCCTTCCATGCATCTTGTTCTACAACTCTGACTTGTTGATATCCACTATGCAAGTCTAACTTGAAAAAATAAACAACTTCTTTCAATTGATCCAAAAGATCATCTATGCGAAGAAGGGGATAACGATTTTTTATTGTTATCTTATCCAGTGCTCAATAATCAATACACATTCTACACGAGCCACCTTTCTTTATTACCAAAATGATTGGTCACCCACATGGTGATGTGCTAGGTCTGTTGAACCCCTTCTCGAGCAACTCCTGCACCTGCTTCTTGATTTCTGCATTCTTTAAAGTGGACAACCTGTACATTCCAATGTTAGGCAATGGAGCATCTTGCTGCAAATTAATTTCATGCACTATTTCCTTTTTGGGTGGCAGACCTTTAGGTTCTTGAAACAATATATCATACTCTGAAACAACTTTTTCTAAATCAACTTGATGTTTAGCATCACAACCCTCAAATACATTGGTTTTATCAGGTTTCTTTTCCTTTACAACCATCAATAAAAATTGTTTGCATGAATTTATCATTCGTTTCATTTGCCCTGAGTTTATGAGAGTATAATTATTCTTGAGCTTATAAGATCTTATAAAGTATTTGATTCCATTTTTAACGAGTAGATACTTGTTCCCAGCTCTACAGAAATTAGCTTTTCTGTCATACAAGTAAGGACTTCCTAAAACAATTCCACATATATCCAAAGGAATTATGTCTAACTCAACCTCATCTACAAATGCTGACCCAAAAGAAAACTTGAGTTTGCATTGTCTAGTCACTTGTAGTTGTGCTTTATCATTTAACCATCCTAATGGGTATGGTTTCTTGTGAGGTGTAGTCACTAATCCCAACTTCTTTACAATTGCTTCAGAAATTAAATTTACTTGTGAGCCACCATCAAACAAAGTATCAATCTTTTGATGTTTGGAAATAACCCGAATATGGAAAAGCTCATGTCTTTTTCTCTCATTTTCTTCACCAATAGTAGATTGTGTAGAATTACTAGTAGATGCTTAAGAAATCTTACCTTTTATACCTGTGGTTGCAATGGTTGTTTCATCTCCTGAGTCCAACCCCAAATCTTTCTAAATAGCTGCAACAATCTTCTTCTTTTTGCCCTCGAACTTCTTTGGTCTTAACTCCAAATGAAAAATCCAACAGTGCTCATCATGCCCATCCTTCTTATAGTGAGTGCATGAAGCCTTGCTTTTCTGTGTAGTGTTGGCCTTCCTTGCTTTCCATTTCTACTTTCTTTTCTCCTTATTCTTGCTTGCAGTGGGTTGGGATGATCCCCCAACTTCTGGATTTCCATTCTATCCTCTAGATTCTAGATGAGTAGATTGAACATATACCTCATCTATACTAGTGGGATTAAACATGAGGATGGTGTGCCTCATGTAGCTATGTAGACCACCGATGTACTTCAACAGAGTCTCAGGTGAGTCTTATGCGATTCCTAGAATCAATGCTCTCTTTCCAAATTCTTGGTTGTAACCTTGTACACTTTGCTTTTTCAACTGTCGAAGATTTTGCCAGCTCATCATGGCTTGCTACATGTAGGCCAATGGATAGAACTGATTTTTTATTGCAGAAACAAATTCACTCCAGACAGAAATAGTCTTATCATGTCTCTTCATGTCAGCTTGGGTCCTACCTTCCCACCAAACCAAGGCAGTGCCTCCAAGGCGTAGGCTTTCCAGTTGAATCTTGCTCTTGTCTGAATCAATACTCTGCACTCTGTAATAAACATCAATTTGTTTAATCCAATTGTCCAGCTTTTCTACATTCAACTCTCCATCATATATTGGTAAATCAAATTTAACATCTAGTTTAATCAAAGATGTCTTGTTTTTATGTTCAGGGTTATTAGGAGGTGTGAGAAATCTTTCTTCTTTCCCTTTGCCTTTTGAGTGGTCATGGAGGAGAGACTCTTCTTCTCCTTTATCTTGTTTGGAGCTTGATGAATCTTCATCCTTATGTTTTCTAAAGTCCTTATACATTTCCTCTACCATGGACCTTATCGCTAGGAAACTATCTATGAATTGAGGGTCTGGCCCCACAGAACCTTCTTCTGACATTGTCTTCTGAGGATAGACTCTCCCAATTTCAGGATTAGTTTTGACCAACTCTCCTTTTCCTAATTTTAGCTTTGATCTAGTTAGCATTCAACAGCTAAATCCAACACAAGCTTGTTTAACCTTAACAGCCTAGAGCCCTGATACCAATTGATCTGAAAATCACTAGTGAGTGATCTCAATTAATTAATTAATGAAGGTATTATAGACTCACGTGCTGGTGTGTGTCTATGTTATCTTAGGCAACGAATCAATAAGATTGCAAAATACACAGACACTAGAAAAAAATAAGAGAAACATAACAAGCAAATGCAAAACACAACAATTTAATAAGGAGTTTACCCAATCCTCCTGGGCTACGTCTCCAGTCCAAATTTCAGTGGTGGCCTTCTTTATTGTGTCTTTAAGCAGAGTTTTTACAATGAGGAGATCAATTTGAGTCTCCTGAAATAGATGATGCTTAGTAGGGTGGTACTTGGATTCCCCAAGCCACTAGAGTGCACAGACTCCCCTACTAAGTCTCGACCTCAACTGGTCTTAATGGGATGAGTCTAGCTTGGTACTGAGCTCCCGATAGATATCCTCTCAGGGATTGCTTGAACCTCTCAAGCCTGGTTTTGTCTGCTCGATGCTACCTTAGCTCTACAGGGTAGCTCACTTCTCTGTTCTCTGCTTCTTGCTTCACTCTCTGTTCTGTCTCTCTGTCTCAATGTCTCCTTCTTCTCTCTTTCTCACTGTCTTTGTTCTATATCTGTTCATGGCTTAAAGCCAATTTGTCTCATGATTGTTCGCTTCCTCTTCTGTCTCTTCAGATCACCTGATGTTGTTCGCTTGGAATTCCCTACCTCTGCATCATTGCCATTGTGTAACGTCTCACAGGGATGTGGCCACTTGTCCTTTCACGAAATAAGCGCCAGCTCTTCCTTGACGGTTCATTATTTAAGTTACTTAGTGAAATGATTCATCCGCTAGCTCAGCGGTCAAATCAGACTTCAAACCTTTATATGTCATAGCTTAATTCTCCCTTCGAATCTGGTTTCCCATCGAGCGCAATCTCCGTCGTTAGATCTGAGGCCTCCAAATCCCACGGTTATCGCTCTTATCGTGCAGTTGACTTGCTCGAACGTTAGCCCGCGATGAGAGTAGTTTTCTCTCTCATCTACCAGACATGCGTCATCCAACGTATGGAATCTCTCGTTCCCCTGCCAATCCGCTTACTGCCCGAAACGCCTCCGATATTCTGCCTTTTTTGGAGTGTGCGACCCGCCTTGGGTTTTAGTGCTTTTCCCACGGTTTCTTGGCTTCCCTTGTGACCGGGCACTCAAGGCTTTTCCTTCTTGAGGGGTTTTAATCGCACATTAGAAACAACCTCAGTTTTCTGATCTGAGCTTCCTAACTGCCATTTTTGCACCATGCATAGTCCCCATGGGCCAACAGTCAGCACGCTTTGACTGAAGGTCCTCATTACTCTGTGCTGGCTACAAATTATCATTATCCAGAGGTTATTCCTAATAGCTGTATGATTTCTTGAAGTCTGTCATTCATTCTTAAGTTTTAACAATCATGGAGTTGTTTAAGGATCCAATTCGGATCAATGTCAGACCATCTAATACCTGGTCAATGAAAGGTAGAGGGAAATGCTCCCCTTTTGTGGCTTTGTTTAGCTCTCTGTAGTAGACACAAATCCTCCACTTCCCAATTTTATTTGGAACCAGAACCAAAGGAGACACCCACTCACTATCTGAGATGGGGTAACTGAACCCTGCATCCACCAACTTCTGCAACTCTTCTTTGACTATATCCTTGAGGGTTGGGTTCATTCTCCTCTGAGTTTGGTTCACTGGCTTGTAGCATTCCTTGACACACTGAAGGGTGCACTCGCTTCATTTCCTTGTAAGTCTAGGCAAAGGCATCCAGATGCTTTCTTAGCATGTCACATAAATCCTCTTCCTGATGTACAAAGAGAGAGGGTTTTATTTTTAATGTTCTTTCTAGTCCAAATTTTATCATATTGACATGAGTAGGACTTGTGTCAGCTAGGCAAAAATCATTCCAAGGGTTATCTTCAACTTTATTCACAAACTCCTCAAGAGACATGGTGTTGGGGGGATGATTTTGGAGGATTTTCTCAATTAATTCGTCTTCATCAGGCTACCCCCCTCCTATAATAACATATAGGGTAGACATTGGGGAAGAGTAGACTTCATCTTCCTCCTCCTCTTCTAAACATAAAGGTAATTCATGCTCCAAAGATGGTTGAGAAGGAAGGTACATGAGCAATTGTTTGGACAAATGCCCATTTTTAATGGTCATATTCCTAGCCCCGCACTTATGTAAGCATCAACAGTGGCTAACCATGGCCTTCCAAGGATGAGAGGATAACCATTGAACTTGGTCTTAGGTTGGAGAATTAAGAAGTCAGTAGGGTATTCCCAGGAATCAATGGACACCATCACATCCTCAACAACTCCCTCAGGGGCTACTGTGGACCTGTCTATAAGCTGCAAGACTGTTGTGGTCTTTCTTAATGATCCTTGGAGATTCAGTTTAAGCATAGTCTCCTTAGTCATCACATTGATGGTAGCCCCAATATCGATCAAGGTATGGGGTACAATGATTCCATCGATGTGCACATCTACCACATGAATTTGAGGATCTAGATACTTTGGGCAAATCACTCACCCCAACATTAAGTCAGACAGTTGTCCAATGACTTTAATGGTAGGAGTGTCTTTCTTTCACCTCCCAAGGTGTTTGAAACATTTATCCTTGATTAACTTGTTTTAGATGGGAACATCCTTGATAGCTTGGAGAAGCGGGATTTTAACACACTGGATTTTCAATTCACCCAGAAGTTCAGTCTCTTCTGGGGTGTGTTGGACATGATGGATAAATCTCTCATGAAAAGGAGGTGGATTTTCTTAAGGGACACTCTTCTCCTTTTCCTCTTCAAGCTCCTCACGTGGAGATGGAGGTTGATTATATGGAAGCACTCTTCTGGACCTAAGGTTGATTTCTTGAATTTCCACAGCATAGGCAGGGTAATATGCTTCTCCACTATAGACCTGCTGTGCCTGTCTATTGTTCAGGTTTGGATTTGGTTGAGCATGCATCTGATATTTCTTAGGTGGATCAGGGTGTAGGAGATGTGGTTGAGATGGAGGTGGAGGTAGTAAAGCGGGAGATTGGTTGTATGGGGGCCTCCACCCCTAGGATAGCGCATTCCACTAAGGTTGTGGAGGAGGATATGGCTGGAATTGTTGGTTGGAAGGTTGGGAATGGCATTGAGGTGAAAAAGACCAGGGAGAAGGTGTGGACCATGAAGGATGAGTATGAGGACACCAAGGGGGAATGGATGTATTCTGGTTAGGGTTGTAATATGAATAGGATGCCCCTTGCATGCCTTGCTGGTATGGTCAAGGTACTTGAGGTCTCCTTTGGTTGATATAGCAGAGTTGTTCAATCACCCCTTCAGTTCCCTGGTACACAACTTTTAATCCAGGCAGAGAAGGGAACTTGTCTGTGGAGTGGTTCTCCTCACAGATTGAGCATATTTCTATAAGATTCAATGGACATGCATTCCTAGGGTGCATCCTGGTGCATCTAGGGCAGAAGACAACTAAGGCTCTTTCGTCTTCCTCCTGCTTCCTCATGATCTACATGGTGTCCATTTGCAGAGAAAAGATATGCAATATTTCACTCTTGGAGTCTTCCAACATGTTCCCAATTTCACTTGTTATGGATGTGTTGGAGGAGGATGAACTGGCCAAAGATTAACTAGCCCTACCCTTGTTTCTAACTGACCTAGAATGATTTTTGAAAATTGTCTTGATATCATCATAGGGTAATTGATAGATGTCCCCTCCTAATAGCAGGTTTAGGGTTTCTAGGATATCTTCCTTGATACCACTAAGAAGGACTAGCTTAAGTGATTCAGGATCAAGGGTGCACCTGACCCTTTTGTAGCTGAGTTGGAACCTTTCCTCAAAATCTTCCAAAGATTCTTCATGTCCCAAGGTCATTCTAAAAAATTCCTCTTTGGTATCTTTGGACCTGCAATAGTCCCTATACTTATTATTGAAGGATTGTTGCATCTGAGCCCAGGTGGTGATGTTGTCGCCAAGTAAACCCATGAACCAATGTAAGGTTTCATCTTTGAGGGTGGATGGGAACAATTTCAACTTCTTGTCATCAGAGGTGTAATCATAAATTTTGTAGATGACAACAAACTCGAACAAAAAGGCATCTGGGTCCTCTGAGGCCAGGCCATGGAAGTGAGAAAGGGCAGAGGGGCTTATGTTTTTCATCCTAGCATCCCCATTAGTTTCTCTGATGGGAAAATCACCCTCAGCTCTATTCTCAGCTCCTTCTCTGTCTCCAATCCCATTTTTATTTTCATCCATGGTGTAGGTCAGTGGAATTGTATCTTCTTCTTCCCCAATAGGCTCTTCAAAGATCTCTAGTTGTTCGCCATATGGGTCCTCTAGCTCACAACCACCGAAGAAGAGGGAAGGTTGGATGTTCGATGCGGTGGGGGTATTTGGAAAAAAATTCCCTAAGTTGTCTCTACTCCTATAAGGCATGAAAGGAGTTCATTTTTTTTAAGGGTTTTTTCAAAATTACTTGCAGAATGGAAAGAAACAAAAAGAATTGCAACTACTTGATAATTGGAACTACTTGCAGAATTGGAAAGAAAGCAAAATATTTCAACTACTTGCTAAATGGAACCATTTGTAGAATTAGAAAGAAATAAAGAAATAAAAAATGAAATCTACTCAGACACCTCCCCGACAACGACGCCAAAAAGCGGTGAGCACCAGTATTGCAGCAAGAATGTTGCAACTCTTGGGGCTACCAACTTTACTTCATCAACCTAAGGTTCGTACAAACTTGGAGGTAATAATGTTGTATACATAGTAGATGCAATGATATGCTCTTGTCACTTTTCAACTAGGTGATAGACCACCAAGGTTTTTCAAACCAGTTTTCTATTTACTAGAAGGAGTTTGACTACCAAAAGGAAAATGGAAAATTATCCTTAATTCAAAAAGGGAATGTTGCCTACTTTAGGAAATGAAAGACTGAATTGGAATGTGCTATCAAGTGACATGAATTCATCTAGCTAAACATTTACACATTTTGCTTGCAAAAGAAACCTAGCTTAACCTTGTTTATACCATTTAATTAACTGGACTAACTGAGAATTATTATGACTGCTGCATGGATGTGCTAATTTAGAAATTGCAGAAAAAGCCTTTTTTTATGTTTAGTTTTATGAATGCAAATGCTAATTTTCACTTGTTCTTTGGTAGGGGAGACAGGTATGGAGGAAAAGGTCTAGACTAGTTTCAAGGGTATGGAAGCCAAGTGGAGGCCTAAACTAAGCTCAGATGAAAACTTTTGCTCAATTCAGGCTTAAAACAGGTTGCTATAGGGTTTCCTGTAGTACTACAGGATGTGCTAGTTCTACTACAGGATGCCCTGTTTTACTATAGGAAATAGGACAAAAGCTTAGAAGATGGTAAGAAAGGTATAATGAAGTGTGGGAAAGGTGTCTTATGGGGAAATAAGGCATGGAGGAGGTGCACACCATCTAAGGCTCAATCAAATGCTTCAAGATGGTTGGATTTTCTCAATGGAAATGACCACTTTGCTTACAAAACAAGAATTCAGATTTAGGGTTTGATGGACCTTGGCAGCATAGGTGGACAGGACTTGGATGAGGCGAATGAGATGAGGTCTCCCTGCAAATTACAAGCTCCTGCATCAACATACACCATTTTCTTGATTTATGCACAAATTCATCTATACATGGAAAATATGAGTTGAATGGAGGAAAACAGAGTTATTAATAGCTAATAGTTAAGTTTATGAATGGAAGTGCTTTTAAACCATAGAAAACTCAAAAGATCAAAATGAAAATTACAAATACTTCTAATAAATTCAAAGACAATGATATATTCAACAAGAAACCCTAGATTATGCAGTAATCAAACAAGAAATATGTTTTTGGGTTGTGTATATGGAACCCTCAAATCATGATCCCATAAGGGAGATGAGGTGAAGCCACTATCACGAGATTTTCTGAAGTGTTTACTGTCACTATGATACCACTAATATATCTATCCACAAATGGAAGCAAACTAATTAATCATCCAAATACTTGCAAATTAACAAAACCAAAATCACTTTAGCAACTAACTATGAATGTAATCTAAGAATACATGTACAAAAAGGGGAACCTCTGTTGCTAGGGTTTGGCCCTAACCCAAGAGTTTCAACCCTTTGAGTTAGCTTAGTGCTAGATCAAGGAAATTCTTCTCATTTCCATTAAATATCAAAAATATATAAGAGTCATCAATTACAATGTCTTAGCTCGAAAATTACTCTTGGCTACAACAAAAAAAGTCGAATCATTAGGGGATTTTTGAGGTAAAATGGGCCTCCTAAGGAAATTATAAAATAATAGTGGAAATAATAAAATAAAATTACATCACATCATCAAATTTTAGAGGAAAAAAAGACAAAAATATTTTTTCAACTCGTATTTTCAACATATATTCCTATGGGTTTACTCAAATTTCTAACGGTAACAGTCGTTGGAGGTAGAATTTGATTCCTCATTCAAGGAATACCCATGTCGCATACTTTTGATGGACCTTGCTACATGAAAAATGAGAAATACATGAAAAATGTGATTCCAAACACATATTTTCATGTATTTCTCATTTTTCGTGTGGTAGGGTCCATCGAAAGTATGCAATATGGGTACTCCTTGGATGAGGAATTAAAATTTTCATCCAACGATTAGTCCTGCTCGAAATTTGAGTAAAAACTTAGGGAGATAAATGAGTTGAAAAATTTATTTTATTATTTTAATATGTTTTAAACCTTGTACTTTTTTACTCCAAAAATGGTGAATCATCCCCCATGGTTGACATCATCATCTTGAATCCTATTGGTTCTTATAAAGTTTATTTTGGTTGTAAGTTTTTCTTAGGAAGCCCATTTTAGACCTCAAAATTCATCTAATTCTTGATGAGGCTCTAGGCCTTGTTATTTATACAACTGAAGCTACATACAAATTCCTTAAATTTAGGGAGGCTTGGCTCCCAACTCGAGATAAACTGGTCTTCAACTATCACTGACTTGGCTGCCAATGACCTCAATGGCTTCGCTGCTTGTAATTGCGAGCTGATGAGATCTGGTGGAGGAATATTGGAGTGAGTGAGGAGTTAAGGAGGGAGATCTAATCTCCTAAAATTCCTCTTGCTTGTCTACTTCAAGTTCCTGCACTTTAATTAGCCAAAATTTCTCCCAAAAATTGCAATTAATGCACATTAGACCACAAGACATAACATCTCATCTTTACCCTTCTCACTTAGCAAAATATAACAAAACATGTCAAGAAATGTGAGAAAAGTTGATTTTAATAAGATGGAGAGTGGCATTAAGGTCCATATAATTTACCCATTGATGAGCTTCATCACTTGCAAATCTGCCACTGAATAGGTTTTTTCACAGGCCCGAGCAAAACCCCTCAGCAGCAAAGGTGTCCCCTTGAAGTTGAAAAAAATCTGATACCAAATGTAGGTTTTAACCCCGTATGTAAATTACCTGCATATGAATTTTAAAATCAGAAAAATAAACAATGGCAAGAGCATAAAACATAAAATAGATATACACGGAAATTTTTCCCTGGATCCCAAAACCTAGACTACCAGATTGATCTTTCATTATATTCCTTTCAATGTTATAATACATGTATATACTTGCCAAAGCATCCATAAACCCTAACAGATTAACCTTGGATTAGAACATAACCATAGTTCCCTTGACTGGATCTACAAAATGCCATGGACAGAAAACCATCATGCCTAAAACCATGTGCGAAATCCATGCACAAAACCATTTGTAGGTTCGCCCACCTGATATAGGGTCCAAAAAAGAATTTCTCGGGCTGCTGCCCTGGACCCTATGCAAAGGGGTTACCACCCCCATGCGCATGGGGTAGTTGTGGAAAGAATATAAAACACACCCAACACCTAGTCAATACCCCAATAGAGTTACTTGCATCGCCTCTTTGTGCAAGAATCCTTTCTCTTCTTTCACCTTATTTATTTTTTATTTTTTCATTTTCAAAGAACTGTGCATATACACTTATTTATTTGAGAGGCAAAAGAGGGATCCCGACTTGTTGATAGCAGAAGAGGTTGTCCCTTCAGATAAGTATGTTATATATGCCTCTGACATACTTGTTAAGGTTTCCCCCCTCACCTTACACTACTTAACTGAGTTGACAAGGTTTAACCCAAAAGAACCGATTATAGTAGGCAGTACTAGTTAAAAGTGCAAGTGTTGTGTTTTCACCAAGAATCATTTCGAACAAAACATATTTTCCATCAAGGTATCATTGATTGAAGAAAACAAGCTCTTCATAAAGAGAGAGGACAATAGATAACCATGTGTTGATATTTGTACAAGTCCTCTTGTACTTCACCTTGCTTGTCTCGAGATCCACACACGGTTCCATGTGAAACTAAACCAATGGGTGCATAACAAGCAAACAAACAAGAAAAGAGCAGAAGTAAAAGAAAGTAAACCAAGTAAGCAAGCAAGCAAGCAACACAAACAAGAAAGCAAAGCTAACATGAAAACAAAGCAAAACAAAAGCAAACACTACTCCTACTCCTAAACTAAAAAGTGCATGGTCCTATTCATGTGAAGTGATATTTCCAATGCAGCCACTGATGCATTGGTTGACCGTTGTTGGTGAAGGCCCGATTAACAAGAAAGATAGGCATGTAAACCAACAAATAAGAAAGATAAAATAGTGAATACCAACACGCTTCGAGTTTAAAAGCGTCCACAGAAAAGAAATGAGTAAAAGAAAAAAATATGCATTCTATAGAAATATCATGGTGATGCAACACACTATGTGCAGGTGATAAGCACACACACTCTTTTGACCATGACAAATGAGAAAACATGAAAAAGAAAGACAACTTAGATTTCGCAAGAGTGCTCGTTTTGTATGATTACTCTAATGCATGAGCGATGGGATCATGTGATTCAGGTAGAGGATGTGAAATCTACGAACTAGATTGATCTTCAATGTAAAAATGAGAGTGATGAGGAACCTCGGGTGTTTCAACAAGTTTATAATCTAAAATGGAATCAACCTCATGACAACAAGGACCTGACATAACCATCAACTTGGGCTGAAGTGCCTCGATAGCTTGTGGGGTTTCCACTTCATTAGGAGGTAGATGATCAAACACTGGTGGCTTAGAAAGATCAACCATGAATGAATCAACATCGTGATCGGATGAAGGAGTAAAGAGATCACGACAACCACGATCATAAAATTTGATATGTTCATCGACATCCTCATGATTCGATGAATCATATAGAGGGTTGATGAGAAACAAGAATGTTCAACCTCTGCTTCTCTGGAAATAAAAGATGATAGATTGGGAGAATTAGCAAAGAAATATGTGTCCTCTCCATAATATAATGACAGACTGACATCCAATGCGTTATGTGAATGATCGGAAGTAGAAACATCCGATGATGAGTTTTCACAAGATAAATCAGAAATGGCATAATCACAAAAGATGTTAGGAAATAATGGATGAGATGTGGACAAAAGGATGTCATCCTTCGCCGTAGGTTCTTCTTCAAATTCCCACACATACTGATTATAAATGACAATGCAGGTTGGTTTCTCAACACCAACTCCATCGATAACTTGATCCTCATGAACAACAGATGTGGAGTCTGGAACGGGAGAACACAACACAATACAATTCAGAGGATCAAAGGAACTAGGGGACAAAGGTTGAGAAAATGAGTCATCGTGACAACCAAAATGCTTGCAAGCCAAATCTATGTAGATATCAAAAGCAGGTGGGATGGGAGGATGTGGCATTTCAATAGATGGGTGTGCACCATCTCCCACCTCACATAGCGCAACTAGAGTTGTTTGATGAGAAGAGCATGGACAATCACTTGTGACAGCAACCTTGCCTGTCTTAGATTTGGTATCTCTAACACTGAGGTATGCTAGGAGGGGCTCGAATGATTCTAAGATATGCATATTTTTAGATATGTGAAGAAGATACCGAAATCTTTCATTAAGAAATTTCCAATCAATTTCATCTTTAGGAATTTGAAATGCAAGATTACGAAAGCGTTTTTGAAATTTCTCAATGAATTTATCAGGTGCTTTCCGTAATTTCATTTTTTTTATTGAGTGCTCTATGATTGTATCGATAGAAAGAACATGCCAACTCTCTGATCAGTTGATCAAAAGAGTGAATAGATGTTGCGGGCAATGTGACACACCATTGTAGTGTGTGCCCTCAGAACGTGAACGTGAACAATGAGAAAGCAATGTGATCCTCATGGATCTCATTTCTTTCACAGAAACCCATGAAGGAAACTCCATGTATAAGAAAGGCTGCTCCACCTTCACCATTATACAAGTTACGTGAGAAGTCATTCCAGAGATCCTCTGACACTTCAAAATCATGTCCGTGAGACAAACATGTTGGAGGTTGAATTGTATTGCTGGTCATGAAAGATGTGCAGAGATTCAAAACAGAATTTGAGGACTCAGCTTGTCATCTACCCTCCTTCTAACGCCATAGATGTTGACGCCAACATGTCAGGGGATCTCATTGATAAGAAGTCCCAACTTGACCTCAAACCATTTGGAGTAGGAGTCCAAACAATGGGTAGTAAATCTATGCCTTGACTGCAATATCGCGTAGATTTAAGTGTGATATCTTTGTTGGAAGCAAGTGTGTGACCTTGTAGTGAGTCAAAGAGATGCATGGGGAGGTTTTAACACACGAAGGGGAAAAGGAAGTGTGTCCCTTAGAAGTCTGTAATAGTATGTAGCCTGGAAGGAACACACAAGATGAATGACATCACAAGCTAGAAAGCAGAATAGTCGACAATCCAAAGTGATGGGTTAAACCAACAACACAACTTCAACAAGATTCATACAATCGTATACAAAACAGTTCATACACAAATGCATAAGTTAAACCACATACATTGCTAAAGTAACCAAAATAGTTGAAGTACAAAAATAACATATGCATGAAGATGAGTTAGCTCTGTTTTATATATATATATATAATATATATATATATATATATAAAAGTGAAAGTTCCATCCATACATACAACCATGACAACCACTAGCCCCAATAGTGGAACGTTATAGTCAACGCTGCTTGCTCCTCCAAAGAGATGTACTTGCTCTGCACTATGGAGAAGCCAAGGCTCGTCATAATACTTTCCAAGCCCTTCTCTAAGCAATGCCTATCAAAATCTTGGCTCCTAAATGCTTGTTCTATGAGTTATGAGGTTTTATACATAGCAAAGGGTGGGGTGACCCCTAACATTCCCCTTTGACTCTTAGACTACCCTCATGACTCTTCAACTTCATTAAATATAACTCTTTACATTACATATGATTGTTCTCATTTCATTAATGACACTTTGAATTTCACTTTACATCATGTCTACAATAATAATACATCTTTCACATATACCCATGTGGGACAAAATAGGCTTGAGTCAGCTAGATAAGACACCAATATGACTCAGACAGTTGTGGAAAGACCAACTTGACACCATCCTCTCCATGATCTTTGGTGAGAAACTAATGCCAAGCTTGGTATTGTGCAATGGTGTTCGCGTACTATTTGATGATGTCTTTTTGGAAATAAACTATTGCCTCCATCACTTCTGGGTATACTAATCTGGAACCTCTGTCCAAATCATCTTGTAACATGCGCAACTTAGGCCTAAGCATGGCCAGACCGATGACATATCTCTGCATGTTCTCTGCATTGATCTGCAAATATACATTGGTTGCCATGTGCATCATTTGATCAAAGTACGTGTCGAGATCTAGTCAGACTTGGTTCTTCTCTTTGGCTTCGGTGAGTGTTCCAATTGACAGGGTGCCATACTTTCTCACCACGACATCTGAACTCCTGAACAATCATGTGTACGAAGCCTCAACATTGGTGACGAGCGGCAAGAGTTCCTCATAGTTCTGGATCAGACTCCAGATTCGTGCTTTGTCTAACTCTACCTAAGGCTTCATCATCTTGTACAACTGAAGCGGGGCTCCCTTGTACCTCATTGTCCATGTTTGTACATGATCAACAACGACATGTATGTCTATGAGTGTGTGCGCTAACTTGATGCAATGTTGTTGATGACGATGTAGATGGAAAACTTCTTTGTGCATCGTAACAAACCTGTGAGACAGTCTCTGCATGAATGTCTCAAGAGTCGATACTTCAGCAAGTATCACTTTCTTCATCTCTGATTTGGTGGATCCTATTGATTGTTCCTCTCTTTTCCTGGCTACTTGCAATTCCTTAGTCATGCACTTATTTTCTTCTATTAAGAACTTCACACTTGAACTCGTGGCTTGGACATAAGCCTTCATAGTATCGGCTAAGGTAGCTGGATGTCTTCACACATCTGACACAATCACCTATTCTTCAAAGTGCACAGGTGATGCATGCTCATCCGGGATTTGCGCTCTTCATGCTTGTACAACTTTGTGATGTGACTCATCAAAGGCTATGTTGTACACAATTGTTCTTGGATCATCCTCAAGGAGAACAATATCCCCTTGTTCACTTGGGACTTGCTCTGCTGCTAGGGTTGGTGAAGCCTTTGAGGTGACCTCGATTGATTTTGGCACGAGGTCAGTGTCCTAATCCTATTTGGTTGTTCCATCTCCGTGTCCATCTTTTCAACTATCAATTCATCCTTCTGAGCAAGTTCTTGTTCTTGCAGCTACTCACCAAGTTCACCTTTTGCTGGTGGTGGATCCGAGTCTTCAACTTGTATTGGCGTGGTTTACTCTACCTGTGCACCTTGCACTTCCTCTTGTTCTTGTTCCTGCTACACTTCCTTCTCTCTTCTACATAGCTCTTGTTCTTCTTTGAGCTTTTGCTCTACTTCCTACAACTTCCTCTCCATCTCTTCTAGTATTTTCTTATCTCTTCTTTCTATGCTCCTCTCCTATCACGTTGTTACCTCTTTTCTTCTATCTCCAAAGCTACTCTCTCAACAAGTGGATCTTCCTTAAACTTGTAGCTTTGCTCTGCCTCTGCGCTTTCGACAATATTCCTCTTACCTTTGTCTTGTATAGGTTTGTTGCTTGTTGTTGTTGCTCCCAGTGCTGCTGCTAGCCACTCTACTGCCATGTTGACCGGTTCGTTGAGCCTAGAGGAGTTATAGCAATATCTCCAAGGGTCTTCCTCTGGCTAATGACACGCCGGGTGGACCCAAGGATGATACACTCTCGAATAGTGGTCCTTACATAAGCTATGCGGATCGTACGGATTTATACTCTTGGTTTGGAAATTAAACTTCTTGAAGTCCTTGAACTCAGCATCCATTTTTTTCAAACTCTGGATAGCGTACAACTAAATCTGCAAAGGAAGCATAGGCCATAGTTCCTTCTTCTTCCTGTGTAGTCTAGTTGATAACCATGTCGAGATGTGGTATGAAACCTCCTACATGACTAGCTTGTCCATGGCAAACTTTGGCAGCAAATGCAGAGCCTTCTCTGCGTTGTACATCCTGATGAAGGTGTCATCGGGTGAGGTGTACCAATCTGCAATGTTCAATAACGCCTCCATTGCTTCCTAGGACATCCAAGGTGGATCTTGTTCAAATATCATCGTGTACAGAGGGGTAATGTATTGGTTAGATAGTCTAGCCATGACTCCTCAGTAGCTGCACTCTGAGAGCAACTTGCAATATACATTCACAACATTCTCTCAAGGCGTCCATGCACAAACCATGCTAGGAAAATGTTGACGGGCACAGATGGCATCGAGCAAGTAGGCATACATGAAGAATCTTGCTTGCTGATCCCTTGGTGGACTTCATACATTTTGATACATGCACTTTCAGTTGAAGAACCAACATGTCAGACTAGTTGAAAGACTTTCCTTCACTTGCCAGTTGATCCAACATTAAAACCCAACTCTGCAGGAAGGTCTATGTACACTCTTGGCCATATAAGTGAAATGCAAAGACAACCAAGAGTTGGTAAGGCTTCTTGAGTGTCTTTATCTTGTATATCTGGTTGGGTGTCTTCTCGAACTTTGATGGCTCCCTTACCCAACTCTTCAAGATGTCTCTTGTGTTTACGTTGTTGTTTGGAGTGTAGAACGGTGCATCCATCATGTTCATTGGCTGTGGAAAATGATACACCTATTGATAATCTTATGTCCTAGAGGTATCAAGCTCTATTCCACTGAAACTACTCAGTATCATCATCTTAGGATCAGTGTGTGAGACAATCCAGTGGATCATGTCTTCGCACGGGAAAGTGGGATACCTACATGCAGCCTTGTACAATCTTGACTTATGAATGTTGACATAGACATGATAGTCCTCCAGATTTTCCTCAAAATTTCCTGCGAATATAGTGTTTATGTCTTGCCATGTAATCTTGATGTCTTTCTTAATGAACAATGTGTGTCTACATAAATGGGCAAGCTCATAAACACCCATTAAACCACATCTCTAGTAATACTTTCAACTGTGTCCTTTGATCCAGCTCTCTTGGAGGCCATGTTACCTATACTGAAGTTACTCAACACCTGTTGCACCTGGAGACAAAGAAGACACTCATGGCAAGCCAATGTCAACTAAAAAACATAAAACAATTAGGAATTGATCATGCAGCAAATTGGGTGACTTCTAGGAAAGATTGTGCAGCATTGACTTTGGGAGGCTGGGAGATTGTTGGCTGGAGCTTCACATTGTGCATTGTTAGCTGCTAGTGAGGCTTTCTACTAACTGGAACTGCAAAATGCGCAGTCCAGAGAGGTTGGCTATGGACTGGAACTGCACAATGCGCAGTTCAGTCTAGTTGTGTTACTGGCTAGAACTGTGCATTATGCAGTCCTAGTGGGCAGGACTGGGCACTATCTCCTAGGATTGTGCAAAGCATAGTTGGAGCCAGTGTCAGAGAGCCTCTACATAATTCTTGGAGGCAAGGTAGAGACTTGACTTCTAGGAATGTAGAATGCATGCCATGAGAAGAAAGATCTGGGCAAAGGCAACACAGATCTGCCCAAGGGAAACCTGAAAAATGAGAATGACTGAATGAGTGAGAATAGGTGGTGCAGGTCTCAGTGAATAGACATGCATGCAATCCAAGCAAGTCCAAAAATCAGTCAACGGAAAAAAATGAAGCTCATGAAGAGAGTTGTCGCAACGGCGAAAGTTAGTGCAGAGAAAGGGTTAAGCATGTGACATTAAGGAAATGCAATGCAAGATTTGAAACAAAAATTCTACAAGTTAAAATACATTAAAATGCCATTGGTCATTCAATAAAAAAAGTAAAATAACACTCACATAGGTTAAGAAATCAAAAGTGATAAAAAAAGGGACAAACACATGAAAAGAAAAACTTACCCGGAAAAGTTGTGCTAATTGTGCCGAAGGTTCCTAGATGCCTCAGGAATGCCAGAGCTCCAAGATCAAATGTGAAGAATAAGCTCTGAGGTGTCCATTAAACAAATTATTTAGATTTAGGGTTTATGGCATGCATGCCACAAATCTAGGAAAAAGCAACACTTGGCGGGAAGTTTCTAAAATCGACTTTGCATGTAACTCCCAATGCTAAAAACATATCCCTAAATTCTAGGGATTCTTTTCATTTTTTACTTTTTGATTTTTTGGGAAAATTTTCCATGCATGCAAAGAAGAATTGCACTGTTCTAGAGGGAACCAGGAAACTTACCGACACATGCAAGAGACAACCATTGAGGGGAAGCTTCTACAATTTTTTTTGGGTTGAGTGGCCTCGCCTATCTCACAAGTTTTGCACAATTTTCAAGAGAAAGGTTGTTTTCTTGCTCTGTACAATTTTCCAGAGCAAGGATGGCTGCTTGCTCTACGCAATTTCTAGGAGAAAGGTTATTGGCCTGCTTTGTGCAATTTTCCATAGCAAGGCTGGTTTCCTGCTCTGCACAATTTCTAAGTGCAAGGTAGCTGCTCTCAAGGATTGCATAGTTTTCCTAGATAGTGTTATCACTCATATTTTCCTAGAAATTGTAAGAAGAGGAAAGGGGTCCGAGGTGATCACAAACCAACTTTTGGGCACAAAATCTAGCTAATCTGTACTTAGAGAGGGCTCTCTATTTAAGATTTAGCTTTGTTTTATAAGGTTTTAGGCTAGTTATGAAAGCTTTGGGATTTTGGTTGAGTTTGGTGAAATTCAATAGCAAAGGGGAAAAACTGAGTAGTTTAGGCCATTGGGCTAATGGAGTCAAAAGAAATGGCTCAACTGGTTTGGTCTCTCAGCAAAGGATGGCTTCACAAGGCAAGATGGCTAAAACATGGATCAAATGAAAACTTGATAGGATGGGATGGACTTAAAAGGGATGAAAGGCAATTAAGAATCCTTCAACATATTTTAAGAGAAAAGAACTTGAATGATCACCAGTAAAGAGCAATTAAGAATTCCTTAACAAATGATCAAAATGATTAAACTAGAAAATAGGAGCAATTAAGAATTCACTGTTTATGCTAATTTAGAGGAAAACATCAAGAATATAAATGATTGAAAACAGATTGCACTGAAGCACTTTTTGAGTTAAGCTTTTTCGTTTAAGTATTTATATATGAAACATAATTGATATAATAAACAAGAACACAATACCACAAGAGTTATAAAATACTTATTTGTCCAATTTATTGCACATGAATCCCGTGAAAAGTCCTTTGTATTAATTCTCCATCCAGCCAGCCTTGAAAGATTTGTCCAACAACACTTTATTCCAAACTAAGCAATTTTATAGCAATGTCTAAGAATCCACACTCAATACTCCGAATGGGGGTGTATTTATACAAAAAACTTTACAATAAAATATCTCATAACAAAGTGAGATATAATCTGAGATGACTAACTGGGAGTTACATGAAGATACGGCCAGAGGGTCTCATTGATAACAGATAGAGGCAAACAGATGGTTTGTTGTCCCTATTCTTGAGAGTGTGTTGGAGTTAGGCCCTATGATTTGGCATCTTGATGTCTTTGATGTAATTCTGTGCTGGATGCTTTGTTTTTATTTTTTTACTGATACACTTTTCCTGCATCTGATACTCTTTACCTATTTGATCTCTGTTTATCCTCTTTACCCTCATTGACTGTAGTAAAATGTCAAAATTTACCTTTTACCAAGGATAGATTACAAAATTTCTAGCATTTCTTCCCACCATTTTGGCTGTGGTATTATGGTTTTCTGAAGCTTTCTGAGAGTCTCATCAGTCTCAGTATATCTGAAAAAGGTAGGCTGAATTGGAAACAAGTGCTTTATTTCATGTTCTACATAGGATAGATTCTCTAGACTGTCATAGAGAACTCCGTCTGTAGGCAGTGCCTTTGATCCTGATGCACTTGTTGATGAACTTGCCTGGTTGCCTGCATATTGGTTCAATTTGTCCACATAATCTTTATGCATCATTAATTTGTCATTGATAACTAAAGGACTAGGTAGCCCCTTGCTCTGCAAAATGCCAAATTTTTCCATAAAAGCATTAATCTTTGCATGCATGTCATGGCATCTTCTTTCTAAATTTTGCATCAAAGTTATTTTGGTTAATACCCTTTTAATTACTAAAATGGTCCCTGTTTTG
This sequence comes from Pinus taeda, assembly GCA_000404065.3. NCBI lineage: Eukaryota > Viridiplantae > Streptophyta > Pinopsida > Pinales > Pinaceae > Pinus > Pinus taeda. Next base: position 146,259 of record APFE031439074.1, on the reverse strand, counting down.
CCTTCAATGCCAAGTCCTTTAAACTGGTTCTTATTCTTATTATTCAAAAAAATTATGTGCTTGTTGGCTTCCTCAAGCATTCTTCCTAATTTTGCTCTCGTCCTTTGAATTTCTTCTTGAGCTGCCTTTACTAAATCAATCTGCTAAAACATTATTTGGATTGATGGCCAAACATCATTTATTGATTGGGTGATGTTTGTCCAAAGAATTTTTCTAACATCTGCCAGAGGCTTGTCAAATGTAAGGTATTTTTCTAACGATTTCACCCCATTTTCTAATCTTTTAATCTCCCTTGTCTTTTTTGCAACATTTATCCTTAAGAGATCATACCTCTGCTCTAAGTTGGCATACTGTTCTTTTACCTTTTTTAGCTTTGAAACTTGTAGTTTCATGTCTTCCATTGATTTTATTAGCTCCTCTTTGCTCAAATTTGTAGTACTTTCTTGTGTTGTTCTTGCTGTTGCTGTTGTTGTTGTACCTGTGACCACTCCTGTTGTGGCTGCTCGAATGTTTGGTGCCAAAGCTATTCCAAGGGTTGAAGGGACTGCAGTTGATACTACTGGTATCACATTGGGAGGCTGAGAGGTCGACTCTCCCTGCTTGTCCTTCAATGATTTTTCTAGTTCTTGCTCTGTCTCATTCAGTTGTTCATTAAGTTTCAAGAATAAATCCATCAGCTCTTCTTCAGATTTTTGCTTCATGATCTTAGCAGTCTGTGGATGCCTTGAAGGAGACAGCTTTCGCTGCTTTCTTAATATTGCTATGTCTTCATCTTTCTTTTTGATTAAGGCTTCTATAGCCTTCACATCTTTGGAATCATGACCCAACCCAATAATTATTTCTTCTAAAGACTTTATTCTGTTATCTTTAGCCTGTGAAAAGGCTTTCTCCAGCTGTAGTTGGGCAGTTGTGTTATTCAAAGGATTTTTCAGCCTTTGGGCCATCATGGCCTTACCAGTCAATGTAGAATAAATCATTTTTCCTGTTTGTTTGTGCAACTCAATTTGGTCCAAAGGATGAATATCCTTTTCCATGACTTCAAAATTGGTCCTGAGATAGTCTGCTGCTAATTGAGGCTGCTACACTTTAGGTCTGAAATAACTCATTATCATTTTACCCTCTTTGATATCATAGACTGACATCAATCTATTTTGATTGGTGGGAGCCATTTTTAAATATTGATTGTAAACCTGAAGCCTTAATGGATCATTTCTGGCTTTTATTTCTATAAATGTTTTCTTGATACATGAAGTGTCCTTCCCTAGTAGCCTAAAAGATGATACTTCTACACTTTGTTGCCTTTCTAGCTTCTGCCTCTATGAGCTAGTGGATGTCCCACCTACTGGGAAAGTTTAATGACTATCTACTCCTTCTTTTATTTTACTATCAGTAGTCTCTTCAAAAAATTCCTGCTCTGAAAGAGGATTTAACCTTTTCCTTTTAGTACCAAGCTGCTCTGAGGGTCCACTGGAAAGGGTAGCTACTTACTGTCTCTCTTTTTATTCCTTTCCTCATTCAGAGGAGTCTACAAGATTGGAGGTTCTCCCACATTGCTTTGAATTGGAGGAGTTGGCATTTGGGCCTGTTCCTCGGAAGTTTCAGGCTGTTTTGACATTGTAGATTGCCCTGTGGCTTGAATGCTGGTCTCTAGTTTCTTGCCTTTGGATGTTCCTATGGTTGGTGTGCTGGTTTCCTGTGATTATTATTGAGAGGTTCCAACTGTAGAGGCACCAATCCTTGACCTTTGTCCCTGCCCAAAAGAATCCAGGTCAAGTGTTTTCTAAAGATCTCTCATAACATTCTCAATATTGACCTGTTCACTATCATTTTCTATTAGTGTGCCTTCCCTCCATTCATCCATATTTGCAAATTGTTCAATCTCTGTCCTATGGTGAATGTATGGTGACAATCTATTCTTCATTCTTCTATCATAGATGAAGCTATTAGGGTCATATGGTATCCACCCAAAGCTCTTGTGTAACCTAAGATGATCTTCTAAAATTCTTTCTGCTTCTCTCAATGCTTCCCTATTGTTGTAGACAAAAGGGCCTAACTGATTCTTGATTCTAAGTTGAGCTTTCTTCTTGGCATTATAAAAATGGACCAAATATGAATTTATTATTTACCTGAAATATTCCAATGCAAAGAGTCTCATTGGAACATATTTTGGTAACTTGAAAGGGCAGAGCTCACACCCATATATCTTGATTTCTGTATAGTTCTTGTATAGGTACCAATCACTTATTCTATACTTCTTGGAGAGCTGTAGGATCCTCTTAATGTCACCACTGATCCTGGGAGGGGAAATCCCTGTAAATAAGGTGGTTGCTGGATGAACAAATTGATCAATGAACTCATTGTATGAGTAAGGGGAATCAAGGGAATAATGGAAAATGGGACTCCAAAAGATGACAGACCTTCGATTGCCTTTGGTATCAAGCTTCATGACAGGGAAAATAAAGTGTTCTGATTGATAATACAACATGAGATGATATATGAAGGTGGTATACTTGAAAATTCCTTCATTGTCCAATCTTAAGAACTGGTCATGAATCTTGTTAGCAATATAGGAGGCATAATCATACTTAGCTGTAGGGGGTTGTCCAGGAGTAAAAATTGACAACAACACTAGGGTTACCTCATCAACAAACTCACTAGTGTTAAATCCCATAATTAAAGATATCATATCAACAATGAGTTTTCCCATATCTATGAAGAAAGCTTGCAGATAAGGAGGTGGGCCCTTGGGCTGATGCTTTTGTAACATGAAAGTCTGACAAATGCGATTCAGTTCTGACTGAGACAATTGAGTGGATTTCTCAAGTAAATATCCCATGGAAATGGGAGTAAGAGCTTGACTAGAGTGGAATTGCAACATTTCGTTGATGGATTGAGCAGTGATTGGGAAGAGCACTGTTTGACTTCGGGACATAACTGTTCTGCGGTTAGGGTCATAATTGGCCTAGCATTGATGAATTATATCAAGGAAAACATGGACTGAGGGGAGAAAATACATAGAAAGGTTAGACTCCCATAGTCCTAAGATGCCAGAGCCATTCAGGTAGTTGTCTCTACTTTGGCAAAAGACTTTAAGATGGATTTTATCAGTGGATAAGTTTTTTATCTGGAAGTCTTTATCTGCAAGAGGCAAATAGTCTAAATCTTTATGAGGAGCATTCATGGGTGCAACATTCAAAGCCATAGGGGTTTCCATTTTTGGTTCTTGTGGATTCAGAAAAGGAATTTAGGTTTTCTCTGAAAAATGGGCAAAACAGAGGGTTTGGGAACTTCTATCATGAAACAAGGACTGAATTATACTGAATTTGGGTCTTTTCTGTCAAATTACGGTGTAAAACGAGAACTTGAACGGTTTTTGCGGGAATTAGATAAATACCTGTGTTTGGGGAATGAACAATGAAATAACAGGTGCTGGTAGTGGCTAACAGGCTCTGGGATACGTCGGCTGCAAGTTTTTTAAGCAGTTTGGCGGTTGAAAACTTCAGACAGTTGACCTCAACGTTCTTTGCATGGAAGCATAGGTTCCTAGTACAATGCGACGAAAATGACATTTGTGTGTTTTATTAATGAAGTCAAGGTTGGCGAGGGTTTTTGGTTTTCAGGTGGGTGACGTCAGTGGGGAGTGAAGTGATGTTTTGTCACACGTGGGAAAGCGGTAAGTGGTTTCGTATCGCACCGCTTTTGGGGATGGGTGGTAATGAGCCGGGAGCTAGCGATTCCACGGGTTTTGCGATGCATGGTGGAGGCGCTGTGTGAAAACCACTTTGTGATTGTGCACTAACGTGTAGTCACAAAGGGGTGCGTGATATCGATAATAGCCGTCGGATGTGGAAGGTGTGATCGGATGGTTGACGGGAGGCACGATGCGATGGGGTTTAACAACGACGGACCCAACACAATTAAGATTTAATTAATTATATCAGGGGCAGTATGATAGGTCGGGGAGGTTCTTAATTAACTGTGAGGTTAATTAATCTATGATTAATGCAGCGGGGGGTTAGGGTTGTAACTAGTTATGGGTTAACTAGTTAATCCCGGTTATAATGTATTTATGGTTATAAGTTAACCAAAGGGGCGGGATATATAGAAATTTGGGATTTTTAATAGTTTAAATAATAAGGGAAAGGGTGAATTTTTGTGCGGGAGTTATATAACATAAGTTAATAGTTAATATGGTAATGTAATAAAAGGCGCCAAGTAAAAAACATTAGAATTGTGTATTTAACTTAGACTTAAAGTGAAAAAAGGGTTTTTATGAAAAATATATGAAATTTTCCTAAGTAAAATAGGATTTTATTTTAGGAAAAGACTTGTAAGGTGAATGAATGATTTATGAATGATTTTAAACACTTAGGCTTTACAAATTATTGGGCCGAGGGTCCGGTCCCTCCAGAAGTCAGAGAAATGCTCTGAGCCCCTCCAATTTAGAAAATACCTTAGTGCTTAGGGGAAATTAGTGAATAATTAGGGAAAATGAGAAGGGAAGTTAATTATTGTGACTTTGCTTTGCTTGAGATGCTTGCAATGTACTGTATGCCTTGGCCTTGTGATGAAAATTAAAGATTAACACATTTAGAGACATTATCCATCACATATGATTTTGCAACATCATCTACCTACCCTACCTACTTAAAAGCCTATCATTTTTTCTTCTTTATTTGGGTGCACTTCGATTGGAAAACCCTTATCAAATCTTCTTTTTCTTTTACAGGGCAAAGCCTATCTAAGTCTACAGTTATTAAATCCAAGGGCTTAGATTAAACTATTGAGCTCCTTTTTATTTACTCTACCTATCTACTTATCTGCCAAGATTACACTATTTGGTCAGATATTTATTCTCTATTTCTAAAACATGAAATTGAAAAATGAATTAGCCAAGTTTAAATAGTTGGACTATTCATGAATTGTGGCATAAATGACAAGCTGCACACAATTGTTTATTATACAAAGTGAAAAAGTAGTGGCATTTAGACTTGCACACTTTCCTGGTCTATTTTTGTTTGGGGTTCATTTTATTTCATTTTTTTTGACTTTTTTTATTCTTTTTACCCTCTGATTTTTCTTTTTATGGTATACACTCTTTACATTTTTTAAATTTTTTGATTTTTTGAAAATATGGAAAACCTTTGCAACAAGAAAATGTATGAACATATTACATAGCTTATCAAGTGAATCATGACATATGACACCTATTGGTATAGGGGCCTAACAGTGGCTCCACTTGGGGATGGCTTTCCTTGGTGGAAAGTCAAGAACAGTAGATCAGATGGCCTCTGAATGACTTTGACTGTATTCTGCAATCTTCTTTTTCTTGTTGCTTTATTGTATGTATGACAGTAGTACTTCTGAAGCTTAGGGCCTTCTCTTCGAGCTTCAACTCCAAAAGTTACTGTCCAATAAAACTGTGACATTACAAAGGAGATAGTATTTACATGTTAATCATCATGATATATCCTAATAAGTAGGATCAAATTCATGTTTCAACATTCGACCATTGACTGGTCTTTCCTCTGCTTCTGTGCCATCCAGTTTTTTAGAAAATATGTGTTGTTTCCTTGTAGGGCATGGATAATTTAAGGTCCTTTCCATAGGAAGTCAAACTTCCGATGTTTCCCCTTATCTTCTCTTTTGGAATCCCATCTTAGCACTTTGTCTCCAAGGAGGAAATCTTCTGCCTTGGTTCTTCTGTCAAATATCTTCTTGAGCTTTTCCTGCCATATTTGGGATCTTTGGTACACTTCCTCTCTAGTCTGCTGTAAACTGATGGTCTGATTTATCCTACTTTGGATATCATTAGGTTCCACTTGAGCTTCTTGAAGTAATTTCATAACAGGAACTCCTAATGATGAAGGAAATACAACCTCCATACCATACACTAACTCATAGGGACTAGTGCCAATGAACTTTTTGGTTGTCAATCTGTCTGCCCATAGTGCATTTATTAGTTTCTTATGCCAAGTCTTTTTATTTTCTTCTAGCAGTTTTTTAATGATATTAGTAAGGCTTTTGTTGGAAGATTCAGCTAAACCATTCCCTTGTGGGTAATAGGCTGTGGAATAGCCTAGGGTAATGTGGTCCTTGTTGCGAAAACTGATCATCTTTCTTGATTTAAAAGCTGCAGCATTATCAGTTATGATTTTATCAGGGCAGCCAAATCAGGACAATATATTGGTTTCTAGGAAACCTATGATTACAGTATCATTGGCTTGTCTGGAGGGGATAACCTCTATTCATTTGGTAAAATAATCTGTGGCAGTGAGAATCCATTTATGCTGGCCAGAGGAGGGAGGATGTATTTCTCCAATGAAGGCGAGACCCCATTGTTGAAATGGTTTTTCAGTAGAGATTGGTTTCAGAGGTAAAGGTATTAGTTTTCTCTTGCCCTAAAAAATTTGGCGTTTATGACATGAAGTGACAAATTTCTTCACATCAGCAAACAAGGTTGGCCAGTAGAAATCGACCTTTAAGATCTTATCTGCAGTTGATTTCTAGTAGAGGTGTCCACCACAATCTCCTGCATGAAACTCTTGAAGAGCCTTGTTAGCTTCATTTTTTAACAAGAAATTTAATAAGATTCCTTCATGATTCTTCCAAAAAAGAGAATTATCTAAAATACAAAACTTTAAGCTTTCATCTTTAAAAACCTATTTCTTGTTCTCGACAACCCTAGAGGAGCTTGTAGGTTTTGTAACACATAAATTATATCAGCATACCAAGGTGAATCTAAAAATGCCTGGCTGATTTGTGGAGTCACCATCTCCTATTCATTATCTAGTTCATTTATATCCAGGGCTTGACAGTTTGTTTCTGCCATGAGTTTGGCCAATCCCCGTCCTTTTATCAGTTTTGTAGGTTTTATTTCAATATCATATTCTAATATGGTAGCAATCCATTTTCCCCTTTTGCCCTCAATTCCATCTTGAGTGAGAATGTCCTTGACAACAACATTTGGTACATAGGCTATCACATGAGAATATAATATATAAACTCTGAAGTCCTTAATTGCTTTAACAAGTGCAAATGCTTGTTTTTCCATGATCTTGTATTTCAGTGATGCATCTCTTAGTGCTTTACTAAAAAAGGTTATAGGTTTTTCACATCCTTGGTTATCCTTTTGTAGTAGAACAACTGCTATAGTGTGCTCTGAAGCAAAAGAAAAATTTATGAAATCTCTATCAAATTGGGCACTTGTAAGGACCAGTGTTCTAGTTAAAGCCATTTTAATTTCTTCAAATGCTTGTTTGGCTTCTACTATCCACTTTATACTTGAATCCTTTCTTAACATGTTATTAACCTAATTAGTTATGCTAAATTAGATATGAATCTTCTCAAAAAATTTATCTTTCCTAAGAAAGTTTGAAGTTCTTTGATACTTCTAGGATGAGGTATTTGTAAAATTGCATCTATTCTGATAGGGTCAATTCGAATGCCATCATTTGAAATGATATGACTGAGGAGTTTACCTTCTTCCAAGCCAAACAAGGACTTCTTAGGATTTAAAGAGATACCATATTTTCTGCATTTGAGAAATACCTGTATGAGATGGTCCAAATGTTGCTTATCTAACTTAGAAAAAATAGTTAGGTCATCCAGATATATGACAAGAAAATCATGAATCTCTTTAGAAAATGCAATATCCATTGCTTTCTGGAAAGTAGCTCCTGCATTTTTAAGTCCAAATGGCATTTTGATATACATGAATGCGCCCCATGGTGTTGTAAAGAAAGTCTTTTCTTGGTCATCAAGATAAACTAGAATTTGGTTATACCCTAAAAATCCATCTAACAAAGAAATTCTAGAAGCTCCTACCACCCTTTACAAAATATGGTCCATCTTGGGTAAAGGGTAATTATCCTTTAGAGAAACCTTATTCACATTTCTCAGATCTACACATAATCTATTTTCACTAGTTTTCTTCCTAGTAGGTACTAAATTAGATACCCACTCTGAAAATCTTATAGGTGCAATTATCCCTGCATCATACATATGTTTAATTTCTTTTTCAATCAGTGGTAGTAATACAAGGTTGATTCTTCTTAGTTTTTGTTTGAATGGTTTTTGATCTTCCTTCAAAGGTATTGTATGTTGAATTATTGAGGTATCATACGATTTCAAATCCTCATAACTCTAGGCAAAAATATCCTGGAATTCTCTCATCAGTCCAACATATTTTAACTTTTGGTCTGGAGGTAAGGAATTTGATAGTTTTATCATTTTTGGATTTTCTTCTGTTCCCAAGTTATATTCTTCAATATCTGCCTTCAATGGTTCCATCTTTGGCTTCTTTAGAATGTCATTGGAATCAAAGAGGTCCTCTAGAGGGGTTAATCCCCGAGGCAGATGATTATCTTTCAAATCAATGACCTCTGTTTCTTCTTCATTTATCTCATCAAGGTCCATCTGTTTTAAGTCTTGAACTTCCTGCTTGGTGAAAGTTTTGGGGTGAAGCATTTGAATTGAAATTTCTTCTACAATGTTGGCATCTATCCCATCTATTTGTTTAGCATTACTGTTTGCATCAATATCTATGTGACTGTGAGAAAATTCTTTGTCCAAAGTTAGAAATTTATTTATCTATGCATCACTTTCAAAAATTTGCCAGTTCTTCAGGTTGTTAGGGATGGTTGGCCTATGCCTAATTTCAGTAGTGAACTGATGATTAGGTTCGAAAGGTAATTTACAAGTGCTGGCAAACATGGCTAGATTGTGAGCATGTAAGTTGTGCTTCTTAGGTATTACTGCAAGCTTAGTTTCCAAAAAAGTATTAAGAATCTCTATAACTATTCCTCTATAGTATCCTAATTTAGGATCCCTAGTTAAATACTCCCCATTGATCTGTTTTATAATTAAATCTGAATCCCCTATGATAGATACCCTTATTGCTCCTAATCTTTTCACAAGTTTAAGTCCTAGCAAAAGAGCTTCATACTCTGCCATATTATTGGTGCATTTAAAGTTTAATATGTAGGCATAGCCTTCAGCATGGTAATTTTCTAAGTTATGCACCCAAATTCCTCCTCCAGCCCCTAACTTGTTAACTGAGCCATCAAATTCTAAGTGCCAGAGAATTTCATGGACATAATCTGCGTCAAGGGTGGTGGGAATTTGTTTTACAGGGGAATTTAGTTTTTTGTTTTCATCCTCTTTTTCTTTATTGCCTGAATCATCATTGGCATATGAGATTTCCTGAATCTAAATACTTGTTTTTCCTTTTGTAATTTCTTTTGGTTCTGCTGCTAAAACTAGTTCATTGTTGGCAGGATTGATTTCAATATTGTATAGAATGAATGAATCCATATCTTAGTGTACTGAGTAGATAGGGAAATTTTGTGGTCTTTCCTGACTACTTACTACATATTTCATTAATGTCTCTTGGTATAGCTTCTTAGGTTGACTAAAAACAGAGATAGTAGCATAAGACATGTCCAATTGAAGTGATCCCTGAAGTTTAGCACCCCAGGCCCTGGATAATAACATTCCATACTTTGGAGGTATATCTGCTACTACTATATCCATCAGAATTGTTTTGGCAGGGTATTGAACTAAAGAAACACACAATTCTTTAATTAATCTTAAACATCTCACTTGACTTGAATAAAAAGAAAAGAGATCTTTATATGGTCTAGTAATATCAAGATCTAATTTCTCCATTACTGACTTGGGCATTAAGTTGTGAGATGCCCCAGAATCAAACATAGCATTGTGAAGGATTTTATCATGAATATTCAAACTCACATAGAAAGGAGGAACACTTCCTTCTAAATGTTTTCCATTCACTTCAAGACCAAAGATTAATTCTGGTTGGTCATCAAAAACATTTACAAAATCTTCAGTCCAAGTGAGGTTCAGTGATCTTTTGATTTGACTTCGGTAGGCATCATGTTTAGCTAATTCTGACAATGGAACAACAATCTTTAACTTGCCTACCTCAGTTTCCAGATTGAAAGGTTTTTTTGTTTGGGCTTTGGTGTTTCGAACAGTGGGATTCTCTTTGTTTTCTATATTTCCAGTGTTTTTCTCCTTTTCAAGAGTAGGTTTATGATTCACTGTTTCTCCTAAATCAAATTCTAGGGGTTCTTCCACATTTCCTTTGGGAGGAGGAGTGGAGGAATGTCGGTTAATTTGTTGGTTGTCAGAAACATCTTCAATTATAGGATTAGATGGGTTATTATTTGATCTTGACAAAATTTGTACATGTGGAGGGACTGTTTTACCTTTGAAAGACTGTTTTGGAGCTTTCTGTTTGTTATTTTCAGGAACATCAATTCTTCTACTCCTTAAGTTATACTACTTATGTACTTCATAGATAGCTGTGTCATATCCCTCCCTGAAGTCAGACAATTCTCCTGACTGAGTTTGAAATTGTTTGAGAATGTGAGCCTCTTGATCATCTTGAGTTAGGAAGACTTCTCCTTCATTGTTAAGTCCCATTAAATTTATCTGAGTGTCTTCTGGTGGATCTTCAGAATTAGAAGTTTCTACATCATTTTCCTGATAAGGAGGTCTAATGTTTTGATCTGGGCCAACATTTCTAGGGTTCTGGTTTTGGTTTTTTCGGAAATTTGGATTCCTCCCTATGTTGGATGGTTATCCATCCCAAGGAGATTTTCTTTCTATTGTTTCCACTCTATCTCCCAGTCTTTCCATCCCTTTGATTATAGCATCTAGTTTCTGTTCAACAGGTGAAGCTTCTTCTTTTAGTGGCATTCTTCTTTCACTCCTAACCTTGGCATGTTTAGACATCAAGTTTGCTTCCACACTGACAGCTATACTTTGCATCTCTTCTAAAGTTCTGGGGGCTCTTTCCCTTAGCTGAAAGGCCATATCAGAATCAAATCCACCAGGAAACTTGATTAGGGCCAAATCGGGTGGAGGTTTGAGATTTTGAGGAATGGCATTGTAAACGACATTGAACCTAATACAATAATCTTGCACAGTCTCTTGGGTTCCCCTCTTAAGGTTTTCATATTCAGATAATATCTGCAGAGGATCTTTCATTTTCCCCCAACGATTCAAGAATTGTGTATAAAGCGTTTCTAGATTATTTATGTTGTTTGCTCTTAGAGCCCTAAACTAGGTTCTGACTTCCCCAGTTAGACTCTGAACAAATATTATCATTCTTACATCATCAGTATCAATCTCATATATTTCAAAGCAGTTATTCATTTTTTTGGTATGTTGCTGAGCAATGTAGGTACCAGTACCATCAAATGGAGTGATTTTAGTTTGGTAGTCTTGAGGCATGGCACCTAAATTGGCTGGTAAAACCAGGGGGTATACTTGTTTTCCATGGCTACAGGTATTGATGTAACAATAGATGCGGTAGGGGTGACAATGGGAATATGAGTTGTGGATGGAGGGGTAGAAGGAGGTGTTTGAGGTGGAGTTGTTTGGGGTGGAGATATATGAGGGAATGATGGGGAACTTGCAGAGCAACAGTGACTGTAGAGGGATCAGGTGTTCTTTCAAAAGTAAGCTCAGATTGAATTGAACTTTGCAAATGTCTATCAATTGAGACGCTGACAGCTTAAAATTGTAATTCTTCAATAAATACTGGGTCTGGAACCAAGCGGGGCAATGCAGAATCAAGAAATGTTATAAACAAAGAGGTCTCAAATTGCTCATCAAAGGGTTCGTCCTCAAGGTAAATCCAGATAACAGGGCAGGATCTTGATCTATAGATGGGGTGAGAACTAGCAGTACTTTCTTGAATTTCCTATCTCCTAAGAATTCTGGGAATCAGATTGGGGTTCTCAAACACAGGTGGTGGATTTGGATCAGGATTTGACCTAGTGTAACGAGTTCTTTCTGAAGCCAGACTTCTTGGCTTTGATTTTCTAAATTAATATCAACAACAACTTCTGTGATTTCTCTAAGATGTTTCAAATTTGAATTTAAAACATTCCTAAAGATTTATTTAACTGAAGAATTGGTTTATGTTTAGTTCATAAACTAGAGCAGAGATAGAATGAACCAGCATTCATCTACTTATGATCTTGCAAAGCAAGAGCAGTTTGAAGGCTACCTGGCTAACTTCAGGCTTCGTCTGTAGTTTATAAAGTAAATAACAATAACAACAAATTTTCGTTCCCCAGTGGAGTCACCACTATGTTATCACTCATATTTTCCTAGAAGTTGTAAGAAGAGGAAAGGGGTCCGAGGTAACCACAAACCAACTTTTGGGCACAAAATCTAGCCAATCTGTACCTAGAGAGGGCTCTCTCTTTAAGATTTAGCTTTGTTTTATAAGGTTTTATGCTAGTTATGAAAGCTTTGGGATTTTGGTTGAGTTTGGTGAAATTCAATAGCAGAGGGGCAGAACTGAGTAGTTTAGGCCATTGGGCTAATGGAGTCAAAAGAAATGGCTCAACTGGATTTGGTTTCTCAACAAAGGATGGCTTCACAGGACAAGATAGCTAAAACAGGGATCAAATGACAACTTGATAGGATGGGATGGACTTAAAAGGGATGGAGGGAAATTAAGAATCCTTCAACATATTTTAAGAGAAAATAACTTGAATGATCACCAGTAAAGAGAAATTAAGAATTTTTTAACAAATGATCAAAATGATTAAACTAGGATACAGGAGAAATTAAGAATTCACTGTTTATACTAGTTTAGAGGAAAACATCAAGAATATAAACGATTGAAAATTGATTGCACTGAAGCACTTTTTGAGTTAAGCTTTTTTGTTTAAGTATTTAAATATGAAACATAATTGATATAATAAACAAGAATACAATACCATAAGAGTTATAAAATACTTATTTGTCTAATGCATTGCACATGAATCCTGTGAAAAGTCCTTTGTATTAATTCTTCATCCAGCCAGCCATGAAAGATTTGTCCAACAACACTTTATTCCAAAATAAGCAGTTTTATAGCAATGTCTAAGAATCTACACTCAATACTGCGAATGGGGGTGTATTAATACAAAAAACTTCACAATAAAATATCTCCTAACAAAGCGAGATATAATCTGAGATGAATAACTAGGAGTTGCATGAAGATAGGGCCAGATGGTCATTGATAACAAATAGAGAAAAACATATGGTTTGTTGTCCCTATTCTTGAGACTGTGCTGGAGTTAGGCCCTATGATTTGGCATCTTGATGTATTTGATGTAATTCTGTGATGGCTTCTCTGTTTTTATCTTTTTACTGATACACTTTTCCTGCATCTGATACTCTTTACCTGTTTGATCTATTTTTATCCTCTTTACCCTCATTGACTGTAGTAAAAAGTCAAAATTTACCTTTTACCAAGAATAAATTACAAAATTTCTAGCATTTCTTCCCATCATTTTGGATGTGGTATTTTGGTTTTTTGAATTTTTCTGAGAGTCTCATCAGTCTCAGTATATTTGAAAAAGGTAGGTTGAATTGGAAACAAGAGTTTTATTTCATATTCTACATAGAACAGGTTTTCTAGACTGTCATAGAGAACTCTGCCTATAGGCAGTGCCTTTGATCCTGATGCACTTGTTGATGAACTTGCCTGGTTGCCTGCATATTGATTCAATTTTTCCAAATAATCTTTATGCCTCATTAATTCGTTATTGATAACTAAAGGACTAGGTAGCCCCTTTCTCTGCAAAATGCCAATTTTTTCCATAAAAGCATTAATCTCTGCCTGCATGTCATGGCAACTTCTTTCTAAATTTTGCATCAAAGTTCTTTTGGTTAATACCCTTTTAATTTCTAAAATGGTCCTTGTTCTATCTTCAATGCCAAGTCCTTCAAGTTGGTCCTTATTCTTATTATTCAAAAAATTTATGAGCTTGTTGGCTTCCTGATGCATTCTTCCTAATTCTGCTCTCGTCCTTTGAATTTCTTCTTGAGCTACCTTTACTAAATCAATCTGCTCAAATTATTTGGATTGATGGCCAAATATCATTTATTGATTGAGTGATGTTTTCCCAAAGAATTTTTATAACATCTACTAGAGGCTTGTTAAATGTAAGGTCTTTTTCTAATGATTTCACCCTACTTTCTAATCCTTTAATCTCCCTTGTATTTTCTACAACATTTATCTTTGAGAGATCATACCTTTGCTCTAAGTTGGCATATTGTTCTTTTACCTTTTTTAGCTCTGAAACTTGCAGTTTCATGTCTTCCATTGATTTTATTAGCTCCTATGTGCTCAAATTTGTAGTACTTTCCTGTGTTGTTCCTGCTGTCGTTGTTGTAGTTGTACCTGTGACCACTTCTGCTATGGCTGATGGAATGTTTGGTGCCAGAGCTATTCTAAGGGTTGAAGGGATTGCAGTTGAGACTACTGGTATCACATTGGGAGGCTGAGAGGTCGTCTCTCCCTGCTTGTCCTTCAATGATTTTTCTAGTTCTTGATCTGTCTCATTCAGTCATTCATTAAGTTTCAAGAGTAAATCCATCAACTCTTCTTCAGATTTTTGCTTCATGATCTCAGCAATCTCTGGATGCCTTGAAGGAGGTAGCTTTAGCTGCTTTTTTAAGGCAGTTATGTCTTCATCTTTCTTTTTGATTAAGGCTTCTATAGCCTTCACATCTTTGGGATCATGACCCAACCCAATAATTATTTCTTCTAAAGACTTTATTCTATTATCTTTAGCTTGTGAGGAGGATTTCTCCAGCTGTAGTTGGGCAGTTGTGTTATTCAAAGAATTTTCCAGCCTTTGGACCATCATGGCCTTACCAGTCAATGTAGAATATATCATTTCTCCTGTTTGTTTGTGCAACTCAATTTGGTCCAAAGGATGAATATCCTTTGCCATGACTTCAAAATTGGTCCTGAGATAGTTTGTTGATGATTGAGGCTGCTGCACTTTGGGTTTGAAATAACTCATTATGACTTTACCTTCTTTGATATCATAGGCTGACATCAATCTATTTTGATTGGTGGGAGCCATTTTCAAATATTGATTGTAAACCTGAAGCCTTAATGGATCATTTCTGGCTTTTATTTCTATAAATGTTTTCTTGATATCTAAAGTGTCATTCCATGGTGCCCTGAAAGATGATACTTCTGCACTTTGTTGTCTTTCTAGCTCCTGACTCTATGAGCTAGTGGATGTCCCACCTACTGGGAAAGTTTGATAACTATCTACTCCTTCTTTTCTTTTTACTATCAATAGTCTTTTCAAAATATTCCTCCTCTGAAAGAGGATTTAACCTTTGCCTTTTAGTATCAGGCTGCTCTGAGGGTCCACTGGCAGGGGTAGCTACTTCCATGTCTCTCTTTTTATTCCTTTCCTCATTTAGAGGAGTCTGTAAGATTAGAGGTTCTCCCACATTGCTTTGAGTTGGAGGAGTTGGCATTTGGGCCTGTTCCTTGGAAGTTTCAGGCCGTTTTGACATTGTAGATTGCCCTGTGGCTTGAATGTTGGTCTCTAGTTCCTTGCCTTTGGATGTTCCTGTGGCTGGCGTGCTGGTTTCCTGTGAGTGTTGCTAAGAGGTTCCAGTTGTAGAGGCACCAATCCCTGACCTTTGTACCTACCCAAAAGAATCCAGGTCAAGTGTTTTCTCAAGATCTCTCATAACATTCTCAATATTGACCTGTTCACTATCATTCTCTACTAGGGTCCCTTCCCTCCATTCTTCCATATTTACAAATTGTTCAATCTCTAGGATCCTATGGTGAATGTATGGTAACAATCTGTTCTTCATTATTCTATCACAGATGAAGCTATTAGGGTCATATGGTATCCACCCAAAGCTCTTGTGTAACTTAAGATGATCTTCTAAAATTCTTTCTGCTTCTCTCCATGCTTCCCTATTGTTGCAGACAAAAGGGCCTAACTGATTCTTGATTCTAAGTTGAGCTTTATTCTTGGCATTATAAAAATGGAAAAAATATGAATTTATTATTTTCCTGAAATATTCCAATGCAAAGAGTCTCATTGGAACATATTTTGGTAACTTGAAAGGGCAGAGCTCACACCCATATATCCTGATTTCGATATGGTTCTTGTATAGGTACCAATCACCTATTATGTATTGCTTGGAGAGCTGCAGGATCCTCTTAATGTCACCACTAATCCTGGGAGGGGAAATCCCTGTCAATAAGGTGGTTACTGGATGAACAAATTGATCAATGAATTCATTGTATGAGTAAGGGGAATCAGGGGAATAATGGAAGATGGGACTCCAAAAGATGACAGATCTTGGATTGCCTTTGGTATCAAGCTTCATGACAGGGAAATGAAAGTTTTCTGACTGGTAATACAACATGAGATGATATATGAAGGTGGTATACTTGAAAATTCCTTCATTGTCCAATCTTAAGAACTGTTCATGAATCTTGTTAGCAATATAGGAGGCATAATCATACTTAAGAGTAGGGGGTTGTCCAGGAGTAAAAATTGACAACAACACTAGGGTTACCTCATCAACAAACTCACTAGTGTTAAATCCCATAATTAAAGATATCATATCAACAATGAGTTTTCCCATATCTGTGAAGAAAGCTTGTAGATAAGGAGGTGGGCCCTTGGGCTGATGTTTCTGTAACATGAAAGTCTAAAAAATGCGATTCAATTATGACTGAGACAATTGAGTGGATTTCTCAAGTAAATATCCCATGGAAATGGGAGTGAAAGCTTGACTGGAGTGGAATTGCAACATTTCGTTGATGGATTGAGCAGTTATTGGGAAGAGGACTATTTGACTTGGGTACATAATTGCTCTGCGGTTAGGGTCATAATTGGCCTAGCATTGATGAATTATATCAGGAAAAACATGGATTGAGGGGAGAAAATACATGGGAAGGTTAGATTCCCACAGTCCTAAGATATTAGAGCCATTCAGGTAGTTGTCTCTACTTTGTCAAAAGACTTTAAGATAGTTTTTATTAGTGGATAAGTCTTTTATCTGGAAGTCTTTATCTGCAAGAGGCAGACAGTCTAAATCTTTATGAGGAGCATTCATGGGTGCAACATTCAAAGCCGCAGGGGTTTTCATTTCTGGTTTTTGTGGATTCAGAAAAGGAATTTAGGTTTCCTCTGAAAAATGAGCAAAACAGAGGGTCTGGGAACTTCTATGATGAAACAAAGACTGAATTATATTGAATTTGGGTCTTTTCTGTCAAATTACAGTGTAAAATGAGAACTTGCAGGGTTTCTGTGGGAATTGGATAAATACCTGTGTTTGGGGAATGAACATGAAATAACAGGTGCTGGTAGTAGCTAACAAGCTCTAGGCTGCGTCGACTGCAAGTTTTTTAAGCAGGTTGGCGGTTGAAAACCTCGGACAATTGACCTCGACGTTCTTTGCATGGAAGCATAGGTTCGCAGTACAATGCGACGAAAATGACATTTGTTTGTTTTATTAACGAAGTCAAGGTTGGCGGGGGTTTTTGGTTTTCCGGTGGGTGATGTCAGCGGGGAGTGAAGTGATGTTTTGTCGCATGCGGGAAAGCGGTAAGTGGTTTCGTATTGCACCACTTTTGGGGATGGGCGATAATGAGCTGGGAGCCAACGATTCCACAAGTTTTGCGACACATGGCGAAGGTGCTGTGTGAAAACCACTTTGTGATTGTGCGCTAATGCGTGGTCACAAAGGGGTGCATGATATCGATAATAGACATCGGATGTGGAAGGTATGATCGGACGACTGACGAGAGGCGCAATGCGATGGGGTTAAACAACGGCGGGCCCAACACAATTAAGCTTTAATTAATTATATCAGGGGTGGTATGATAGGTCGGGGAGGTTCTTAATTAACCATGAGGGTTAATTAATCCATTATTAATGATGCGAGGGGTTAGGGCTATTAACTAGTTAATCCCGGTTATAATGTATTTATGGTTATAAGTTAACCAAAGGGGCGGGATATATAGAAATTTGGAATTTTTAATGGTTTAAATAATACAGGAAAGGGTGAATTTTTGTGCGGGAGTTATATAATATAAGTTAATAGTAATATGGTAATGTAATGAAAAGCGCCAAGTAAAAAACATTAGAATTGTGTATTTAACTTAGGCTTAAGGTGAAAAAAAGGTTTTTATGAAAAACATATGAAATTTTCCTAAGTAAAATAGGATTTTACTTTAGGAAAAGACTTGTAAGGTGAGTGAATGATTTATGAATGATTTTTAACACTTAGGCTTTACAAATTATTGGGTCGAGGGTCCAGTCCCTCAAGAGGTTAGAGAAATGCTTTGAGCCCCTCCAATTTAGCAATTACCTTAGTGCTTAGGGGAAATTAGTGAATAATTAGGGAAAATGAGAAGGGGAGTTAATTATTGTGACTTTGCTTTGCTTGAGATGCTTGCAATGTACTGTATGCCTTGGCCTTGTGATGAAAATGAAAGATTAACACATTGAGAGACATTATCCATCACATATGATTCTGCAACATCATCTACCTACCCTACCTACTTTTATCTAGCATTTTTCTTCTTTATTTCGGTGCACTTACACTGACAAACCCTTATCAAATCTTCCTTTTCTTTTACGTGGGAAAGCCTATGTAAGTCTACACTTATTACATCCAAGGGCTCAAATTAAACTGTTGAGCTCCTTTTTATTTACTCTACCTATCTACTTATCTGCCAAGATTACACTGTTTGGTCAGATATTTATTCTCTATTTCTAAAACATGAAATAGAAAATTGAATTAGCCAAGTTTAAACAGTTTTACTATTCATGAATTGTGGTATAAATGATAAGTTGCACACAATTGTTTATTATACAAAGTGAAAAAGTAGTGGCATTTAGACTTGCACACTTTCCTGGTCTATTTTTGTTTGGGGTTCATTTTTTCATTTTTTTTGACCTTTTTTATTCTTTTTACCATTTGATTTTTCTTTTAGGGTATACCCTCTTTACATTTTTTAAATTTTTTGATTTTTTGAAAATATGGAAAACCTTTGCAACAAGAAAAGGTATGAACATATTACATAGCTTATCAAGTCAATCATGAGATATGACCCCTATTGGTATAGGGGCCTAACAGATAGCACAAAGACCGGATGTGAACCAAATTGTTGGGTTAGCTTGCGGTTAGTCGATAGAGAAAGCAGGTGAACACAAGTTGTTAAGTGAAAGATAAAATCAAATCAAACAAAAGATGAATGTTAATATTTTGAGGGAGGCTCCAAAACGAAGTGAAGAAAAAATTTTTGGAGGGTGGTTGTAGCCGCTACAAAAAAAATGACAAGGGATATTTGTAGGATGAGTTCAAGAAACCCAATACACCTACATTTGATGGAGAGCCAAAGAAGTCACAGGATGTAAAATCCTGGTTTCTTAGGATGAATAAGTTCTTCAGATTGCATGACTATTTAGAGAACATGAAATCCAAGATAACTACCTTTAATCTTAAAGGTAAAGCAAACATTTGGTGGGAAGATGTGAATAATGTTAGAGGCATTCAAGAAAAGGAGTTTACTTGGAGAGAGTTTGAAAGACTTTTCAAGAAGAAGTATCTAGTTGAGAGATACTATGATGACATGGCAAAGGAGTTCTATGAGTTTAAGATGGGGTCTATAACCGATGAGGAGTATATTAACAAATTCTTGGAGTTGTTGAGTTATGTGCCTTATCTTAAGGAGGAGAAAGAAAATATTTAGAGATTATTCAGTGGATTACCATTATCATTTGAGGATTGAATTGAGTATGATGAGCCTCAATCACTGGAAGAAGTCATGGGGACGTTGAAACATTGTTATGAGAAATTGAAGCATAAGAAAGAGTATCAACTGGGTTGGAAAGGGAAATACAAGACTAAAGGTAAATGGCCACTGAAGCGAACAAGACCTCAGTATCCAAGTGTGAAAGAGAATGTTTTTATTTATAAGAAATTTAATGTAGATGAGAAGGGACAAGGGTCGTAGCTTGGAGAGTAGCAGAATAGAGGCAGTGGTAGGGGACATTTGCAGTGTTGGATATGTGGCAAGGAGCATCTCAAGAAGGATTGTCTATCGTATCAGGGTGATGGACCTCATATCTATAGTGCACAGGAGGCGCAAATAGTTGGGGATGTTAGGCAGAGCGTTCCTCAGATCTATGTAACATTGGATAATAGGCAGACAGATCACCAAGCATCTATTATCGAGATGGACAATAAGATTTTTGATCAAGGTTTTTCTATTTTGATTGACCCTAGCTCTAATTATAGTTATGTTAACCTTGAATTGGTGGATAAGTGTGGTTTGAGAAAATAAGTGCATGCATAGTCTTGGTTATTACATTTGGCTATAGGTACTAAGAAGAGAGTTTGTCATTGGGTAAGAGCTTGTGCATTTGAGTTGAATGTTATGCCTACATCAGTGCATCTGAATGTACTTCCATTGGGATCATAGATTATGCTTCTAGGTATGGATTGAATGTACCTTCACAAGACCAAAGTAGATTGTTATGACAAGGTCATTGAGTGCTTGGATGACAATGGAGAATAGAGAATCTTGTCGGGTAAGAAGAAAGTTACATCAATTAGAATGGTCATAACTATGCAGAAAAAGCGCAGTCACGAGAAAGGGTGTGTGTTATTTGCAGTGCATATTTCCAGTGCTAAAGGTAAGGATGTTGAGGATGTGGAAGTCTTGAAGAATTATCTAGTTTTGCAACATTTTTAGGATGTGTTGCTCATAGAGATTTCAAAGTTTCATCCTCATAGAGAAGTGGACTTTTCTATTGAGATCGTACCAAGGAAACACCAACATCAATGGAATCTTACAGGATGAGCACTCCAGAGCTAGTGGAATTGAAGTTGCAGATAAAGGAAATGCTTGAAAAGGGGTACATCAGGCCAAGTATATTGCTTTGGGGTGACTAGTGTTGTTCGTAAAGAAGAAGGATAGTACTCTTAGGTTGTGTATTGACTACAGGAAGTTGAATAAGGTTAGGATCAAGAACAGATATCTATTGCTAAGGATTGATGACTTGTTTGATCAGTTGAAGGGAGCAACATTGTTTTCGAAGATTGATTTGAGACTAGGATACCATCAGGTACACATTAAAGAAGAGGACATCTAAAAGACTTCTTTTTAGACCAGATATGGGCATTATGAATTTGTTTTAGTTCCTTTTGGTTTGACTAATGCTTCATCTACTTTTATGTGCTTAATGAATAGTGTACTGCGTCCTTATCTAGACAAGTTTGTTATTGTATTCATTAATGATATATGGATATATTCTAAGAATAAGGAAGAGCATGCCCAACACATGGCAACAATATTAATATTTCTAATAGAGCATCAATTGTATGCCAATATTAGTAAATTCAGTTTCTTTCAGACAAAGGTACATAAATTTGGGCATGTGGTTTCCAAGAAAGGTATAGCAATGGATCCAGAAAAGATAAGAGCTATCATGGAATGGGAAGCTCCTAGGAATGTGGATGAGGTCAGATCATTCATGGGGTTGGAAGGCTACTATACAAGGTTCATTATTAACTTCTCACAAATTGCCTATCCTATTACATCATTGCAGAGAAAGGGAAAGAAATTTGAATGGATAGAGGAATGTGTAGCAAGTTTTGAGTAGTTGAAGCAGTTTTTAACAAATGCTTTGGTTGTCACTATTGTGGACCCAGATAAAGAAATTTTAGTGTGTACAATGCTTGCAAGAGAGGACTTGGTGGAGTCTTCATGCATGAGGGATAAGTAGTATGTTATGAATCAAGGAAATTGAATGAGCATGAGAAGAATTATGTGATGCATGGTATTGAGTTGGCAACGATCATCAATGCATTGAAGACGTGGAGACATTATCTTCTTAACAAGAGTTTTGTATTTATGAGTGACCATAATGAATTGAGATACTTATTTGACCAACTAAATATGAATGCCAAGAAATTTGTGTGGTTGGCCAAGATCAGTGAGTTTGACTTTGAGATTAGGTACATTGAGGAAAAGGAGAATAGGGTTGCAGCTGCTCTTAGCATAAGAGTACAAGTAAATCATATAGAAACTATGAGTTCAAATGGGAAACATTTATAGGATAAGATACTATAGGAATGGAAATAGGATGACAGGTATAGGGAGATTAGCCACAGGTTACAAAAACAGGGTAGAGGTGATCAGAATGTGGACTATCGTCTCAGAACCGATGGTTTGGTCAGATTTAGGGACAATATTTATGTGTCAAAAAACGTTGAGCTCAAGAAACTTATCTTGAGGGAATTTCATGTTAAGCCATATTCATGGCATCAGGGATATTGTAAGACATTGACAACATTGAAGAAGTTATACTACTCGTTGAATTTGAAGAAAGAGGTGGAATCGTTTGTGGATAGATGTTTAGATTTTCAACAGGTAAAAGCAGAGTGCAAGCATCCATGTAGTCTACTACAACCGATTTTGATTCCATAGTAGAAATGGGAGGTCATTTCCATGGATTTCATTACAAGTTTTCCGAGGAAATCTAGACAACATGATTCTATTATGGTGTGGTTGCCAAGTTGGCAAAGGTAGCACACTTTATTCCAGTGAAGTCTGCTTATTCAAATAGTGAGGTAGCACAAGTCTTCATTAGAGATATAGTAAGATTGCATGGTGTTCCGAAGAATATTGTATCAAACAAAGATGCAGAGTTCACTTCCAAGTTATGGAAAGAGTTATTTGCAGGATTGGGTATAGAGTTGGCCTTTAACACAACTTATCATCTGCAGACATATGGACAGACAGACAGGGTTAACATGATACTGGGGGATATGTTGAGGATGTATGTGATGCATCAACATTGGAAGTGGGAAGAGTATCTTCCACTGGTTGAGTTTTCTTACAATAATGGGTATCAAGAGTCATTGAGAATAAGTCCATTTGAGGCACTCTATGGGAAGAGTTGTAATACTCCCATCAGTTGGAGTGATCCTTTGAATAGGGTATTGATAGGACCAGACATGTTGGCAGAGATGGAACAAGAAATGCAGGTTATCAAGAAAAATCTAAAGGCAACACAGGATAGACAAAAGAGATATGCATATCAACATAGTGCATTTATGGAATTTCAGGTTGGGGAGCATGTGTACTTGCGAATAAATCCCAAGAAGAGCTCCTTGACGATTGGGTCATGTGCGAAGTTAGTACCTCGATATTGTGGGCCTTTCGAGATCTTGGAGATTATTGGACCAGTAGCTTATCGACTTGCACTGCCTCTGATTGTGAAATTCCACGATTTATTCCATGTTTCATTGATTAAAATATATGTAAGGGATGTTGATAATGTTATTGATTGGTTTTTATTGTAGGTGGAGCCAAAAGGGGAATTCTAGTTGGAACCTCAGTTCATTTTCGAGAGAAAGATGCTCATGCTCTAGAATTGAGAAATCGAGCAAGTTAAAGTGTAGTGGAAGCACTTTGTGGCTGATGAAGCTACATGGGAGATGATTGATCAGATTCGGTCTATGTATCCCTCATTATTTTTTGGTGAAGGAAAATGAGTTTTAGTATATGTACATATTTATGTATGGTTGTTATTGTAAATACCACGAGTTGTATTATAAAGCTCCAATAAGAGGTATGGGTGTCATGTTGTCATGATTTTCATGTTGGTTTGCTTTTAAGAAGATTGATCATTGTAAATACTGCATCGAGCTAAGTTATAAAGCCCCATGGGAAACATGATTTTCTTATCAACGGTCTTGTTGGTGGTAGATGTCATAGAAAACTGAGGACGATGTTCCCTTAAGTGGGAGGGGTCTATAATAGCCTCGGGTTAAAAGTTCATGTAATAAATTTAATAAAGGAAAAATAAGACCAAGGTCATGGGACATGTATTCCAAGTTGAATGTTGGGAAAAAAATCCTAGCAGGTGTTCATTTTACTTTATTATGGCTAAGGGGAAATTAGCAAAGGAAATGGAAAATGCTTTGAAAAGGCAAAGAGGCATTAATTGGCATTTTATTTATGAAAATAAAGAAAATTAGGAGAAAAGGAAGGCGAAAAGTCACAGGTTACATGTGAGGAGGAAATTGAAGGAAAATAGAGGAAAATGAAGAAAATAGAGGCCTCAATGATAAAAATGATTCTAAGGATAAATTCATAACCTTTTGTTAGTTCAGTTTTGGATCTCTCTCTCTCATACTCTTGCACACTAAGAGTATTCTTGGAGCATTCTAGCATTGGAGAAAGGAAGGAAAAGGAAGGACAAGGAGGCAAAGGGAAGCAAAAATCAAGCAAGGAAGAGTTGGATCAAGTGGCTACAATGGGATTAATTGCATGTATTGAGTTGCATGTATGATTTCCTTGTTATTTTTTGCATGCATGGTACATGCATGTGTTTACTTGGTTCTCTTTCTATCATTGGCATGGGTTTTTCCACGTGTGACAATGGTTTCAACCTTGCCTTTCCTTTTCTGGATAACCATGGTGTGATGAGGTTATTTTACTTCATTGAGATGGATTGTCAGATGGTTTTGAAACTGAGTGGGGTGGTCTCAGAAAAATTCCCAAAGGCCTAGGAATCCCTTGACCAGTAAATGGCAGGATACATGGTAAAGGCTGAGGGCGGAGACAGGAAAATTACTCATATTTTAAGTGGAGAGATCCGAAGGCATCCATGCTTATTTAGGGCATAGTGATCCCTTTACCGGTATATGGTAGGATGCACGGTAAATCCTGATTGTATAGATCAGGGTTTTGGGCCTAGGAATCCCTTGACCAATAATGGTGGGATACACAGTAAAGCATGAGGAATCCCTTGTTGGTTTTTGTGAGTCCCACATTCATGCTTGGAATATGGCATGAGGGTGATTAGTTGAAAGAAAGATTTGGTTCAACACAATCTATGATCGGGTGGTATGTGGAAGTCCTTAACTTGGTTAGTTTTTACATATGTTAATAAGAGATCTTTTCCCTTGTATTTCATGAGTAAATGTATTTGTTATTATGTAGCTTTGATGGATTTTCTATCATTGTTATTATTATGGTTGTATGCTAGTTATAAGCATGTTTTTATGACAAACTTGAGTTATGGCTCTCATCATGATTTGGTTAGTAAATGAAATTTTAATGAAAGAATGACCTAATAGATGATATTTCAGCTATGGTGAGAAGGCATCAGACCTTCTTGAAAATTATCAGATAAGTATGAGACTCTTATGTTCTATGTGTATTTACGACCTGTAGATTTCATGTTCATCACGTGTTTGACAAAATGTTTATCATGGATAGGCCTAGTTAGATCAAGTTCTTATCTAAGTTTTGTATGGAAGGATTTGTCCCCATGTCATTTAGCATTTATGAGAGTTTCATTAAGTTATGGGCAATGGTCTAGAGACTAGCCTGTTACACAGTAAAATGTCACTGCCACCTTGTCAGTCTCCCTACTGTGTCATTAAATCATATCCACCATGCTCATGCTCTCTGAAATGGCTAAAAAACCCTCTTTGCCTAAAGTTTATTGGATCATCGCGACTGTTCCTAAAATAACCACGCTGACTGGCGGATGATAGTGTAACTGGTGCGCTGCCAGCGCGGAAGCACACGTGTTTTCCGCGCTGATCGAATTTCATAAATAGTGCGCCCTCCGCTTGCATCAGTTCGCGCTGACCAGACCTCTGCTGTAATTGAGTTGTGATGCCAGTGCGTCAGCCCAGTTTTGCACCCGCGCTGATCCTGTTTAGGTGAGTTTGTTCTAACAGCCAGCCTTCCAGAGGACTCCAGACTTGGTTGTTAGCTTTGTAAAGGTTGCCATCCTTTCTCTGGCATGTCTGTTTGCCTGGTCACCCACTTTTCTTGGGGGAAAGCTCATCCTTTCACTATTCATGGAGACTCCTTCTCCTATATAAGCCTCCTCCATTGCCCATGAGCAGCTAGTTTTGGAACATATAGACTTTGATTGAGGAATTCTTAATGCATTAGTGCTGCTCTTTGTACGCATTTGGTGTGTTGTGTGAGGATTGCTATAGAGCTTTGAGGAAGGTTATGAGTTTGTTGCCTTGTATGTGAGAGAGAGACCTCTTTGACTTGGGAGATTTGCTTCAAAGGTGAATGCTGATGAGACATGCTGGCTGGACCCTCTAGACAAGGACTCAACGTCAGGACTTTGGTTGTACCTTACTCTATTTCTGATTAATAAAGATAGATGACTACTCTTATGGTTCCATTCCCATTTGTCTTATGAATGATTTATGTGAATTACATCCTTTCTGACTGATGTATAGTTGTTTTTAGTAGATTTTACGCTTGTGTTTGCTCTCTCTTTGCTTGTGCAGGTGTCCGCCCACGAGGATAGTGGAGGATTGTGATCGGCTGAAGCGAAGGAGCGAGAGGATCATCTCTTCATCAAACATAGTGCTGGAATCCAAGTAGGTGTTCTTCATCCACTTGTTAATTACGACTAGGAACTTGTAGAGTAACATTGATTGATTGTTGCTAGACCCCTTTTGGGTTAGTAGGGATCGCCTCTATCCGTAGAGGGGATTTACCTCTCCAACAATTTGGCGACTCCGCTGGGGAGCTTTCTTGTCTCTTTGTAGTTCATCCTTGTTTTTGGATTTGTTTATTGCTTTCTTGTCAAAGATTGGGGATTAGTTTGCTATTGATTGGTTTCCTGGTTCATCCTGGGAACTGCTTTAATTGTCTTGAAAGCCTGTTGCCTTGGTTTGGGGATTTTTGGTTCAATTTTTTTTGTTTTTTAGCCTCAGCGCGTTTTATTTTAGAACAGCTACGCTGACATCGCACAGTTACTTCTTTGCTTTCCCTGTCATCGCGCTTATACATTTAACAGTCGCGCTGACCCTGTTTTCGGGCCAGCGCCCTTCATCCGTGTCCTTCCGCACTGACGGCGCAAAGTTGCTACAGGCGTTGCCTTGTCATCGCTTTGTTGTTGAGGGGTCACCCGCGCTGATCCTGTAAAATTCCTTTTTGTCCAAATTTGCTTCCTAAACCTCTTGGTTTGGCTGTCCCCTACTTTTTCCACTTGGCCTTTGACTTGTTTTATTTTGTCTGAGCTGTGACACGCTTGCTTGCGAAGCCTTGTTCCGCAAGGGTTCATTTGTTGCTTGTTTTCAGTTTTTGCAAAGCCTTCCTTTTCGCTTTCGTTGCTTGGTTTGCATTTTGTCTTGACTTTTGAGATTGCTGAAGTGTGTCGAATCGTCGCTTGTCTGGTTTTGAACTCTTATCCTGCGGGTGTTCGCTTTTCTCTATTGATTTCACACTCAAACCCTAGGTCATCTAGTGACCGTGTGTGTCAAGCCTCCCGTTTGGGATCTTGTGTTCTTGGTTGACCGGCCAACTTCGTTTTTTGTTTTCACATTTGTTTGGTGATTGTTGAAAGTGTTTGATTGTGTTCCAAGTGATTTGCTTTCCTCCTTTGAATTCCCTGGTGTCTTGTTGAGCTTAGATCACGTAGCTCATAAGCCCTTGTTTTCCTTTGATTTGGGAAACTGGTTTTTTAGTGACTTGGGAATCGTCTTGTGTTTGCATTGATTGATTCTAGTTCTTTCACTTAGTGTTGCTATCTCTCTAATTCGTTTTAAAAGCACTTTTATGTCATTGAAAAGAAAAGCAAACTAGTGTCTTTTGCATATTAATAGTTGAAAGGAAAAGGACATTTCGTTGTTTTGTGTTCTCAAAAGAAAAGTTTCATTTCCTTGCTGTTAGTTGCATTAGGTTGTGTGATTGCTTGAGTTCGTTTTGTTTGAATGAAAGATTCTTAACCCTTTTATAGTTAGAATTCATCGAACAAAATGATGTTCTTTGACATATAGTTGCATTTAAGTGTTTTTGAGAGATCATACAGTAGAACCTGAAACCAAAACTTAATTCAAGATCAACCGTAAAATAAACCAAATTTATCTAAAAACGCATTGGAACTTAACACAAATATCTATAGGTCTAGGCTAGAGACGTGTTCCGGTGTCTTTAAACCTAGTAGATGACCGTTGAGTGGTTGGGTGATTCCTCCACGGTGAAACGATAAGTGCTAGTACGGATTGGGCTCCCACGTACCGTCGCATATATATGGGGAGACTCCCATTAGGCTTGCTCCTTTATCCATAAGAAAGCCGATCTGCCGCCTTGTTGACCTAACGCACCGAACACAATCGGCAAAATTGACTGAGTACGTAAAGTCCTTGGGTTCTCATACGATTGCCAAGGTGTATATAGCAGTTTTACGGGTTGCTTGGTAAACCTTTTGCTTAGAATCTCCAGAGCAGTCACTTTTGATCCTTTTCAGACTCTCTAAAAGAAAAGGTATAAGTGAGCGTCTTGTCACTTCGTGCTCATTAAACATTCGAAGTAGATAGAGTCATCTTTTCGTCCTTTTCTCGACTCTCGAAACATGAAAAGGTCAAGTTTAGGTCCCTGTGTCTTACAATTCATTTGGCCACGATAACATTACCCGGTTAGATCTTGTGTGCGTTTAGTTTTGAGTAGGTTTTATCGTCAGCTTATTTAGGGTCTTTGTTTGGTCATCCTGGCAGATCCATCAACTCCGTCTTCGATCCCAAGTGAAGAAGGGTCCCCATCTTCTGTTGCCCCTGAAACTCTGGTCTGTGATGCTCTTCCCATTGTTCCGAGCATCCAGCCATTGAATTCTCGAGCTCCAGAGGACGATTTCTACGAGTTCTTTTACAATCCTATTTAGGAGCCCTCTGACGAGGATTACCTTGCCACTTCTGTCAGTGCTCCATCTCCGATGGCTTCATCCGATATGGGTGACGCTTCTCCACTGTCTAGTGGCCCGTCCGTTATGTCGAGTATAGATTCTCCCATTCCGGCAACATCCCCCATCATCTCTACACCTTACATCGTTACATCTTCGGGTGTCACGGTGCTGGGGCATTACAGGTCATTGCGGGATGCTATGAACTCGGCAGTTTCCTCTTCCGTTTGGGGTCAAAACATCGTCCCTACCACAGGACCGTTTGTTTCCAAAGTCCCCCATTCTGCTGTTACAGCAGTCCCCACCAACCCGACCGTTTGTGTCGCGACGTCAACTTCAGTTGTTAGTACGGTCACAGCTTCATCTGCTGTCACTTCTACCGCGGGCCCATCTCGAGGTCCAACGCAGAGTGGTGAACCGTCCCCTTCTTCTAGAGTTGTGCACCCCGCAAGTGGTGCTCCTCCTGCTTCCGAGTATATGACGGAAGAGGAGGCTTATTTTGAATACTTGCGCAATGTCCAGAACCTAGATGGTCAAGGCCCGTACTATGATGCCGAAAATCATTATTTGTACACCTCCTTGCCTCAAATTCCTTATGATGAGATTTCCGTTCCGTTGAACGTGGATTGGGGCACCACCGGATATGGTGGTGGCCAGTACTATCCGGGACAAGGACAGCAAGGACCACCTTACCGGGGTCAACAGCCTTACGTGTAGCCTAATTATGGGCAGCAGTATGCTGGTCAAAATTACCTAGGTCAGCAGGGAGGCCCACAAGGACAACCCAATCAGGGACAACCTTTGGTCTCTAGTGGTCCGATGTTTACGTATCTTGGGCAACCTTCAGGAAACCCGGGACAACCCAACGCCCAACAAGGTCAACCAGGTATCCAACAAGGCTACCCTTCGGGGCAACCTTACGGGAACTAGGGACAACCCCACAGGCAACAAGGTCGACCCGTAAACCAGCAAGGTAACCCTTCTGGGCAAGGGGGCCAGCCTTACGTGCAACAAGGCTGGCCTACCACTCAGCAACCCTCTGGTCAACAACGACAAACCTCGGTTGCGTAGGGGCAACCCCTCACCCAGCAAGCTAGACCTTCTGGGTGAGCAGGGCCGTCCTTAGCCCGACCAGGACAACCGTCTGGCCAGACGGCTCAGCATGCAGGCGGGTACCAATCCCGTCCTCCTCTTTCAGGTGGGTATCAATCCCAGCATCCATATCAAGGTGGGTATCAATCCCGGCCTCCGTATTCAGGTGGGTACCAATCCCAACCTCCTTACTCGGGCGGGTACCAATCCCAACCTCTGTACTCAGGCAGGTATAAATCCCAGCCTCCGTACTCTGGCGGCTATCAGACCCAGCCTCCTTATTCGGGTGGGTACCAATCCCAACCCCAACATTCAGGTGGGTATCAATCCCATCAAATGCCGCCTGGTTCACAGGCTCAGTACGGAATACCAGCAACCCAGAACAAAATCCATATCCCTATCAGAATTACCAACAGCCGCAGGGTAATCCTCAACCGAATTATCAACAACCTGCTGGCCAATATGGTAACCAATGGGGTGCTGGGGGGCAGAATCAGCAACCCGGTTCCGGGAATAACCCTTATGGACAAAATCCTTCTGGACAAGGCCCTTATGGACCTGGTCCATCGGGACAAGGACAATGGGGGCAACCGGGAACTGGATGGAATTCTGGTTCTACCTCGTATCCGCCACAAATGTCGTTTAATCCGCAGCTACCATTTTTAGCCACGTTGGAACTGCCCGATGTGTCAAAGTTGACGAATGATCCCATTCTACACAATCCATAGTGGCCACCAGTTCCAACTAAAATTCCTAGTGATTGTCCCAAATTGGATGGGAAAGCCGGAGAGGACCCTCAGGCTCATGTAATGACGTATCACTTATGGTGTTTGTCGAATTCATGGCTCGATGACTCGATCCGACTTCGCCTCTTTCAGAGGACCCTCACTGGTTTGGCAGCTAAATGGTATATCAAATTGTCACGTGCATCATTCCATGATTTCAATTCACTGGCTATGGCATTTTTGAATCACTTTCAGTTACCCATTCGGTATGAGACGGGGACTCATCTCCTTACGTCTCTTAAGCAGGATACTGCTACACATATCTCCAATCATATTCATGAATGGAGAAGGTGTCGCAGGTTAATCAAGTTCTAGATACCTGATTTCCTCCTCACCGACTGGTTTACTACCTCCTTTGTCCCCAAGATTGCGCGGGACATTGCCATGGGAGCATGTGTAACTAAAGAGCAAGCGATCGTGCGCGCTCAATACCTAGACTTAGTCTATTCTCAGTTTGGTACTTTGTATGATTATTTGCCAGATGCCCCTAGGCCTGGCACATCCAAGGCTTCGCCCAAGCCATCTGTTGATGGAGTCATTAGCTCTGTAGGCCAGGCTTCTAAAAAGTCATCCAATCCTGGGAAGCAGAAGTCAAGTTCACCCAACGAAAACCCTTCCTAGGGTGTTGTAATTTCCGGTAACACTTCTGAGGTCAATGCCGTTCAGTCCTCTACGGCAGGCAAGGCCTCGAAAGGCAAGAAAAAGGAAAAGGGGAAAGGGAAAAATAAGTCTGATCAACCCAAGCAGGAATCATCTAAACCTCCTGGTGAGGAAGGAGCTAAGCGCAAGCCTTAATATCCTTGCCTCATTTGTGAGGAAGACCACTATACTAAGGACTGCCCTAGGCGGGCCGAGGTTAGTCGGTTGTTGAAAGGTGCTCAAGGGATCCCTGCTGTTTTGAAAGAACCCTTTCCCTCTCAGCAAACCCAAATGGTAGCTGATCCTTCTTCATCCTCTCCCTTCGGTTCCCAGGTCTTCATGGCTGGAACTATTCCTATTCATGTATCAACTCGAGCTAAGGATTATCCGTCGTCTGTCGAGAAGGAGCCAGAGGTTCCCTCAAGTGCTCCTCTGTCCAGTTCTGGCCCGCTCCATATCGAGAGGCCAAGCATTGAGACGACAATCCGACCCCCTCCCAAAGGGGTACTCAGGAGATCTTCCTATAACCTGATTGCTCGTGCCGCCCAACACTATAGCATCGTGGAGGACTTAGCGCAGGCTCCATCTGCCATGTCCGCATTGGAGGTCCTTCAGAGCTGCCCCCCCCAGAGGAAGTCCCTACTATCGGCCATCGGTGGCATAGACCCAGCGGACTCGGATTTAATCACTTTCGACCTCAAGAGCCATGTTCCTCGACTGCCTCATCAGATAGCTTTCCTCATTCAAGTCGTCATCAATTCTAAAATGATCCATCGTACAGTCATTGATGAAGGCACCTCAACCTGCATCATGTCCGTTGCATGTTGGAAAGCCATCAGGTCTCCGACGTTGAGTCAGTCTCCGACGACGTTTGAAGCATTCGACGGGAGAGAGTCTCGACCGTATGGTATCCTTCAACAGCTACCGATTACCTTAGAAGGGAAGACTGTAGAAGTTGAAGTAGAGGTTGTAGACGCAAGTCTTACCTATAACCTTCTTTTGGGCCGGAGCTGGATGTACGCTATGCGTGCTGTGGCTTCATCTCTCTTCCGCGTCATTCGTTTCCCCCATCAAGGGAAAATTGTCACGGTTGATCAACTCTCGTTTTTCGCTTCCTCTTCTGAGGGAAACGTACCCTTCGTTGAGCATACCTCAGTTCCGTATGAAAATGTGGGAGCTGGGCTCTTCAAAGAACCCGCCCTTATGGGTGTTTTTTCCCTCCCACCTCCCAACTTCGCCTTGATCTCCATGATCTCGGTTCGTTCTGATCCTTGGATCCTTCCTTCCAGCGACCAGATAGAACCTTGGGGCGAGGAGATGCCGTTGAGCCCAGCCGAGCTCAACTACATTGAAATTGTCGCTGCATCGGCTTCTCATGCTGAACCCACCGTCTCGAGTGGGGCGCTTGACTCAGATGATTTTCCCCCTTGGGCAGGAGAATACACCTCGTTGGATCCATTGAAGGAAACATTTCCTTCTGATGAGGCTATTATAGAGACAATGTCTCTGGATGAACGTCCGTGGTTCCCTCTTCACCACCGTTCTTCCTTTCTCCCTACCTCCCAGGAAACTCTGCTTTGTCTTGAGCGGTTTGCTCCATGTCTCCCTTCTCAATCCCTTCAGACGCCCATTCAGATTTATCACACATCGTCCGAAGGGAATTTAGGGAACATCACGCAGACTCAACCAATCGACATCTCTGTCAAGGCAGGGATTGTCGAGAATATTTATATAGGAGTGGCCTGCACTCTTGAGGAGATTCAGGTTTATATCGCTCTTTTTCACGAATTCTGCGATGTCTTTGCGTGGTCATATGAAGAAATTCCCGGTATTGATCCATCTATAGTAGTGCACGAGATACCAACATATCCCGGGGCCAAACCTGTTTGCCAGCATTTGCGTCCCGTGCACCCCCGTAAGGCGGCAACCATCAAAGCAGAGGTTGAAAAGCTTCTTAAGGCGGGATTTATCTATCCCATCCCACTGACAGAATGGGTCTCAAATATCGTCCCTGTCGACAAAAAATAGGGCACCATTCGTGTCTGCGTTGACTACCGTGATATCAACAGAGCTTGTCCAAAGGACAACTACCCCACTCCATTTATCGATCAACTCATTGACGAGTGTGTGGGTAGCGAGATTTATTCATTCATGGACGGTTTTTCTGGTTACAACTAGATCAACATTGCTCCGGCAGATCAACATAAGATGGCCTTCATCTATCCCTGGGGCACCTTTGCTTATAAAAAGCTCCCCTTCGGCCTCAAAAATGCCGGTGCTACATTTCAGCGTGCGATGTCGTATGCTTTCCACGATATCAGACACATCGTACAGCCGTATCTGGATGACCTCCCGGCTCATTCAGCTAAACGTGCGGACCATCCGTCGCACCTTCGTGAAATCTTTCTTCGTTGCAGACACTATAATATTCGTTTAAATCCACACAAATGTGTCTTCTGCGTGGAATCAGGTCGACTACTTGGGTTTATCGTCTCCCGAGAGGGCATCCGTCTGGATCCTCTGAAAGTCGAGGCAATCGTGAATCTCCCTCCCCCTACAACTTTGCGGCAATTATAGAGTTTGCAGGGAAAAGAAAATTTTCTAAGACGATTTATACCAAACTATGCCGAAGTGGCAAAGGGCTTTACCCGATTACTGAAGCGTGACACCCCATTCTGATGGGATGCCATAGCCGAGGAGTCGTTTGCTTATCTCAAAACCCTCCTGGTTTCCACCCCTTTGTTGCAGCCTCCGAATTACCATCGTGATTATACGCTCTATTTGGCTGTTGTTGATACTACTGTCGGCATGGTTTTGGTTCAGGACGATGATCATGGCATCGAGCATGTCATCTATTATCTTAGTCGCAACTTATTAGACACGGAAACTCGATACGCATATGTCGAGAAGTTGGCTCTTGTCACGGTTTGCGCTGTCCAACGATTACGCCACTACATTTTGTTGCGTACTACTACGGTGATTTCAGACTACAACCCCATGACATATATTCTTTCATGACAATTGCTGGGGGACAAGTACTCGAAGTGGATCGTGATCCCTCAAGAGTTCGACTTGGAATTTACTGCAGCCAAGTCCAAGAAATCAATTGTTTTTGCTGAACTGCTATGCTCCTTGCCATCTGCCACTACTTCCTCGTAGATAGAGGAATCGATGCCAGATGAAACTCTTTTCCTGATCAGCACCCTCGATCCATGGTATGGGGACATAATCGTCTATTTACAGACATCCTCCTTCTGCCCCGAGACTTCGAAAGATGCTCGTAGGCGGATCCGTCACCAAGCTCAGCCATATCGCATAGTTGGGGACACCCTATACCGTCTTGGGGTTGATTCGGTTCTTCGTCGGTGTCTCACCTTCGAAGAAGCTGAAAGATTTCTAAATGACTGCCACTCTGGTGCTTGTGGCGGTCACATGTCTGGATACGCTACCGCACAAAAGATCCTTCGTGCTGGCTACTTCTGGTCTTCCATCTTTAAGGACTGCATTCTTGCCATCCGTTCATGTCACGAATGCCAGATATACCAACAGAAGATGCGTGCTCCTGCTGCCCCTCTGCACCCCGTAGTGACCGTTGGCCCCTTTGCTAAGTGGGGCATCGATTATGTGACATGTAACCCTCGCTCGGCCGGGGGACACGGTTACATTATCGTTGTTGTCTATTACTTCACAAAATGGGCCGGCGATGCCCACATTGTCCGAAGATGGTCACGCGGCGGCGCAGTTTATTTTTAACCATGTTATCTCTCGGTTTGGAGTTCCACAAGCCATTGTCAATGATCACGGAAAGCATTTCCGTAATCACATGATGGTCGAATTAACAACCCAACTTGGACTTAGGCATGATAGTTCATCTCCATACTATCCTCAGGCCAACGGTCAGGTTGAAGCCGTGAACAAAGTCTTGGTCACGATGCTTCAGAGAACTGTCGGCATGCACAAGTCTAATTGGCATTTGATGTTGTTTTCTGCATTGTGGGCCTACCGGACCTCGGTGAAGGATGCCACTGGCTTCACCCCTTTCCAGTTAGTATATGGGCTGGAGGCAACCCTTCCAATTGAGTGCGAGATTCCTTCGCTAAAGTTAGCCGTCGAGTTACTTCCCGAGACTACCCCGACGGAAGAGCGACTTCTCTACCTGGAAAGACTAGATTAGATACGTCTTCTGGCCTCCCTCGCTATAGAAGCTCAAAAGAAGCGAGTGAAAACTCACTTCGACAACTCGGTTAATCCTTGCTCTTTCATTGAAGGTGACTTGGTCCTGCTCTACGATCAGGCTAGTGATAAGCTAGGAGCAGGAAAACTCGAGCCAATGTGGCACGGGCCCTACATTGTAAAAAGAGTTCTGCAAAAAGGTGCCTACGAGCTGATTGATTACGAAGGCAATCCCCTGGACCGGCCCCGTAATGGGCTATATCTTAAAAAATATTATGCCTGAGTCCAGGCACTCTTTCATTTATGTTTGCATGCATATGCCTTCTTCAGTATGTTTTGTGTGTGTGCGTGTTTGTTTTGATTTTTGTCTTAGTGAGCCGGCGTGATCGCTGCTTATTGTGTCTTTTGCTTCTGAACAAATTTCTGGATCACCTTACGTTGGTTTCGCTGATGGTGCTTCCCGCAGCACTCGCAATCTATCGTCTGTGGCATGGGTGATCTACGATCCTCATGGTGAGTTGGTAGACATTCAAGGTGTGTGTCTAGGTTGCACAACAAACAATGTGGCTGAATATAGTGCCATAATTGAATTATTGGCCGAGGCGATTAACCTCGGAATCCGCTCATTGGTTGTAAAATTGGACTCACAACTTGTAGTTCACATTCCAAGAAGACTTAATGCTGTAACTGATGCATTGGCTAACTATGTATTAGAAAGACATTTGCGAAACATGTAAACTCATAAACATAAGAAGCATAAGATACAATAAAAACACCATGTATATATATATATCGTGTGGCGCACTAGGGCGCTCAAAAAATAAATGTATGTGTCTCAAACGTTCTCAGTACATCTGAGACATATGTCTCTCAAAATAACAGCAGTGGAAATGAAACCTAGGCGACTACTGTGGTGGGTTATGCTCTCTGTATCATGCCACCGCTCGTGCCACTCGCCTCAATAAGCAGTGCATCCTCGGTTCCACACCCACTGTATGGATCTGCGCAGCCAAAGGGACCTCCTCGATCCCCTGATAGTCAGGGACTCCTGATAGCAACCCCTCCAGGTTGTGGATCACCGTCTCCGCCTGGTCACCTCCCACGGGAGCCAAAGCCAAGGCGCCAGCACCCTGATCTGCCCTTCGTGCCTCTGGAGCTAGGCCAAGGGGTCTCACAGGTCCTACATCTACACAGTATGAGCATATATTAAGACATGTACATGAAAAATACAAAAACATCATATAAATGAAATGAAAAAGATCAAGTGTCATACCTCCGTCATCCCACTGCTCTCCTGCAGGCAGCGGCATGTCTGGGTCGCCACGGAAGTCGATACCGGCATACGACCAGTCCTCGACAAAAATGACCTGGCTCTCTAGCCACTCTCTGAAGCATAGCCCCAGGACATTGAACGTCCACCACCTCCGCGAGGCATGACCCAAGACCACTTGGGGGCCCTCGTCTCCCG
Source organism: Pinus taeda (assembly GCA_000404065.3). Classification (NCBI taxonomy): domain Eukaryota; kingdom Viridiplantae; phylum Streptophyta; class Pinopsida; order Pinales; family Pinaceae; genus Pinus; species Pinus taeda. The sequence goes on along the minus strand of APFE031439074.1, from coordinate 109,552 downwards.
CGCATTGTGTGGCGGGTCTAGTACCATGGTCTGTAGCCGGAGGGCCGGCACCCGCTCGAACATCAGTGGGAGCAGAAGAGAACCATAGCCGAACTGCTTCGACTCTCCGCGTTGACAGTTGTTCAGCTGTCTCTTCATGCTGTTTGTCACAGCCACAGCCCAGTTAAAGATCATGGGCTGTAAGCAATCCAGGGCAAGCAAGTGATTGGCCTTTGAGGCCTCATGGTTCACCAGGCTCCCTGCTGCCCGCGTAACCAGGAAAAGGATGGTACGAAGAACTATGTCGGCACGCTCACCGACACCCACCGATGGGATACTGCATTTCCCACTCCGTGTCTTGACCGTCTGTGGGCAGAGCCATCAGCTGGTCTAGCGTCTCACCGCTAGGACGCTGCCCCTCCAGAATGGGCATAGCACCTCGGCTAGACAACCCAGTCAAGAAGTAAATATTAGTAGAGTCGAACTCAATGTCTCGACCCCGGATGGTGAATTTCCCATCCACTGGGTTCCATGCTCGAATCAATAGCTCCAGCAAGTCCGGCTGAGCTCTCAACCATGGAGTGAGGAAGAATTTCATCAAACCGCATGCCCGCATTGCATTGCGGCATCCGGCATCGGCAAATGCGGCAATATCAGCATTATCATGATCCCTCTCTTGCCATGTAAAAGCCATAATGCCAAAACTCATTTAGAAGCCTGCATGTGAAAAATAGCAATTAAATTTGAAAAATTGATATGTCACAGCGCTAGCGCGACTGTTTCTAAAACAGTCACGCTGGAAATGGCCGCCCGTGCTTTTTTCACTGGGTCAGCGCGGAAGGACACGGGTTTTCCACGCTGACCCAGAATGAGCTGCGTGTTGGAAAGCCCGATCAGCGCGGACCCGATAGGGAAATCCGTGCTGACCGCGAGCGCTCCAACTTGCTAAGAATTTGGCCAAACGGCCAAATCCCACAGTGGATTTGCATAAAAACATGACTAAAATGAAGCGCAGGACAAGAGGAACCTACCTGGAATCAACGGTCGGGAAATCAACGTCCGGATGAGGAAGAATCAGCTCCGTCAACTTTGTAGTATTTCAACGTTCTTCAGAGCTCCAATGGTAAAATGGTAAAAATGATTTTACAAACCTCCTATTTATAGTAAAAATTTCTAAATTTGGCTAAAAGTCCTTATGAATGTGGGTTTTTGCTATAGTTTTGCCATGGATTCAATCTGGATGTCATTAATTATGTCTCAACGCATGTTTTGTTATGATTTTTCGACATATCGAACAGGTTTACGCGGATATTTGTCTTGTGCAGGTCCTCGGAACCAGCAAGGTTGCGGTGGATTATTCATATACACTTGGTCCAAAAAAATGTCGTCGTTAAGCTCTTTTCCGACATGAAACAAGAAAAGATTGCCGAGCCCCCTCTCAGCTCATCTAAAGGAACGAGAGGCGGTCATTTTAGAGCTCTTTTTTGACCGTTTAAAATAATAAAGATTGCCGGGTGTTTGTCATTTCGTGCTCGTTATTGGTTCTGGAACGACGTGATATCGATCGCTTTTTTACTTTTTCGGGTCGATGTCACTATTTACAAAAAGTATTCCTCGGTCGTAATGATCGGGCAGTTCTTTCGAGCATCGTTTTATACTTTTTCGGGCTCGGGAGACACAACTTTACGAAAAAGCACCCCCCTGGAGTTTCCTTTTCAGCTGTCTTTTCAAACTCTCTAAACATGAAAAGGCGCCGAGCTCTTCCTTTGTCAGGCTCGTTAAAACTGAATGACATCGGGCTTTGTCGAAATGACGCTCTGCAAGCATATGCTATCCCTGTCAAGCTTGTCATCCAAAAATAATCGGGGTACTCGCCAGAAATGGTGGGGAAATAAAGGAACCGTAATCGTCGTCATCGGTAGTATGTCGCTCTTGAACATGGCACTGTTTGCATTCGTGTCTGGGTGGGGACATCTCATCTCACTTCACTTTTGCCTTCATGGGTTTGGGTTATCCTATTTGGCCACTCATCTGCTCATTGCCTTCTCATTTTGAACTCTGATCATTTGACCCCCAAATACTGCCAAATCCGTCATTGTGCCGCCGATATGTTCAAGAGAAGTTGACCTCTGCAAGTATAACCTCCCTCTGATATTTCACGCAAAACAAACTTGTCTCTACCCGTCTTGCGTCGATGATGTGGGAATCATTATGGCCCACCTTCGATAAAGATCACTTCCTGTCGACTTCAGCTCATTATCCAGGAGTGACCTAGAGACTCCCTTCAGGTACCTTGGGGCCTGCATGCCTTAATGGCAGGTCTTTCATGTTCGACGCGAGGGCTTCATCATTGGCCTCCGATCGGAATAATTCCACGGGTGTTCGACATCGACTCATTCATTCACATGCCGTGGACTGTACCTATAGTACCTTGAGGACTATCGTCATCATTGGTGGTCCCTCTCGTGTCTGTTAACAGCTTTCATCATTGGCTGGTAATCAGACGATGTTCAAGCATGTTCGACTTCGACACATATATTCACATGTTTGAACTTGTACTTTGTTCGGATTCGGATGGAGCGCAAGACCCTGGTTCTAGTCCATTGCGGACCAGGTTGCGATTTTGTGGGACATCATTACATGACTCATTGATGGATGGCTGCGACCATACCTGAGTCCTCTTAAGGATGGCTGCGACCATACCTCTTATCATTATGGTCTTCTCAGCTGGGTGGCTGCGTCCACGCCACAGACCTTTTTCTATATGTCTTTTGGATGGTTGCGCCCATGCCTCGACTACATGTAATTGCAATATCAGTTGTATCCGCCTGCGGGTTCTCTCCAGTGGTGTTCCAGTCCAGCAGTCTTGTAAAGCATTTCACCCCTCCCACTCTCTCGGGTTTCATGCTTTAGGGGGCATCTGTTACATAGTAAAATGTCACTACCATCACGTCAGTCTCCCTACTGTGTTGTGAAACCACATTCACCTATGCTCATACTCCTCAAAATGGCTAAAAAACCCTCTTTGCCTAAGTTATCTGGGTCATCGCGTCTGTTTATTAAATAACCGCGCTGACAGGTGGAGGCTAGTGTATTTGATGCGCTACCAGCGCGGAAGCACACGCCTTTTCCGCGCTGGTCCAATTTTACGGACAGCGCGCCCTCCGTTTGCCTTGTTGAGCACTGACCGGACCTCCTCTATAGTTGATCTGCGATGTCAGCGCGGCAGCTCAGTGTCTCACCCGCGCTGATCCTGTTTGGGCGAATTTGTTCTAACAACCAACCTTCCAGATCCCTCTAGACTTGGTTGTTAGCATTGTTGAGGTCGCCATCCTTTCTCTGGCATGTCTGTTCGACTGACCATCCACTTATCTTGGGGGAAAGTTCATCCTTTACCTATTCATGGAGACTCCTTCTCCTTTATAAGCCTCCTCCATTGCCCATGAGCAGCTAGTTTGGAACATATAGACTTTGATTGAGGAATTCTTAGTGCATTAGTGCTGCTCTTTGTAGGCATTTGGTGTGTTGTGTGAGGATTGCTTTTGAGCTTGAGGAAGGTTATGAGCTTGTTGCCTTGTATGTGAGAGAGAGACCTCTTTGACTTGGGAGATTTGCTTCAAAGGTGAATGCTTGGAAGACATGCTGGCTGGACCCTCTAGAGAAGGACTCAGCGTCAGGACTTCGGTTGTACCTTACTCTATTTTCTGATTAATAAAGATAGATGACTACTCTTATGGTTCCATTTCCATTTGTCCTATGAATGATTAATGTAAATTGTATCCTTCCTGACTGATACATAGTTTTTTTTAGTAGATTTTACGCCTGTGTTTGTTCTCTCTTTGCTTGTGTAGGTGTCCGTCTGCGAGGATAGTGGAGGACTGTGATCGGCTGAAGCGAAGGAGCGAGAGGATCATCTCTTCGACGAACATAGCGTTGGAATCCAAGTAGGTTTCTTTTACCCATTTGTTAATTACAACTAGGAACCTGCAGTGTAGCATTGTTTGATTGTTGCTAGACCCCCTTTGGGCTAGTAGGGATCGCCTCTATCCGTAGAGGGGATTTACCTCTCCAACAATTTGGCGACTCCACTGGGGAGCTTGCTTGTCTGTTTGTATTTCACCCTTGTTTTTGATTTGATTATTGCCTCTTTGTCAAAGTTTGGGGATTGATTTGTTGTTGATTTTTTTCCTGGTTCATCCTGGGAACTGCTTTAATTGTCTTGAAAGCCGGTTGCCTTGGTTTGGGGGTTTTTGGTTCAATTTTATTTGTTTTTTAGCCTCAGCACGTTTTATTTCAGAACAGCTGCGCTGACATCGCACAGTGTCTTCTTTGTCATTTCTGTCATCGCGTGTATACATTTAACAGTCGCGCTGACCTTGTTTTCGGGCCAACGCCCTTTATCCGTGTCCTTCTGCGCTGACAGCGCAAGTTGCTACAGACCTTTTTTTGTCATCGCTTTGTTGCTGAGGGGCCACCCACGCTAATCCTGTAAAACTCTTTTTTGTCCAAATTGATCTCCTGAACCTCTTGGTTTGGCTATCCCCTGCTTTTTCCACTTGGCTTTTGGCTTGTTTATTTTGTTTAAGCTGTAACTCGCTTGCTTGCGAGGCCTCGTTTCGCGAGGGTTCGTTTATTTCTTGTTTTCAGTTTTTTGCAAAGCCTTCCTTTTTTCTTTCATTGCTTGGTTTGAATTTTGTCTCGACTTTTGCGATCACTGAAGTGTGTCGGATCGTCGTTTGTCTGGTTGTGGACTCTCGTCCTTCGGGTGTTTGCTTTTCTCCATTGATTTCACACTCAAACCCTAGGGCATCTAGTGGTCGTGTGTGTCTAGCCTCCCGTTCAGGATCTTGTGTTCTTGGTTGACCAGCCAACTTCGTTTTTGTTTTCGCATTTGTTTGGTGATTGTTGAAAGTGTTTGATTGTGTTCCAAGAGGTTTGCTTTCCTCCTTTGAATTCCTCGGTGTCTTGTTGAGCTTAGATTACATAGCTCCTAAACCTTCGTTTTCCTTTGATTTGGGAAACTGATTTTTAGTGACTTGGGAAGTGTCTTGTGTGTGCATTGTGTGATTTTAGTTTTTCACTTAGTGTTGCTATCTCTCTAATTCATTTTAAAAGAACTTTTATGTCATTGAAAAGTAAAGAAAACTAGTGTCTTTTGCATTTAATAGTTGAAAGGAAAAGGGCATTTCGTTATTTTGTGCTTCCAAAAGAAAAGTTTCATTTCCTTGCTGTTAGTTGCATTAGGTTGCGTGATTGCTTGAATTCATTTTGTTTGTTTGAAAGATTCTCAACCCTTTTTAACTAAGAATTCATCGAACAAAATGACGATCTTTGGCATATAGTTGCATTTAGGTGTTTTTGAGAGATCATACGGTAGGACCTGAAACTAAAACCTAATTCAAGATCAACCGTAAAATAAACCAAATTTATCTAAAAACGCATTGGAACTTAACGTGAATATCTAGAGGTCTAGGCTAGAGATGTGTCCCGGCGTCTTTAAACCTAGCATCTTACCGTTGAGTGGTTGGGTGATTCCTCCACGGTGAAACGATAAGTGCTAGTACGGATTGGGCTCCCTTGTACCGTCGCGTATATATGGGGAGACTCCATTAGGCTTGCATCCTTTATCCATAGGAAGCCGAGTCTGCCGCCTTGTGAACCGTAACGCACCGAACACAGCATTCGGAAGATTGACTACAGTACGGAAAGTCCTGGTTCTCATACGATTGCCAAGGTGTATAAGCAGTTTTACGGGTGCTTGGTAAACCTTTTTGCCTAGAACTTCCGAGTAGTCGCTTTTGATCCTTTCAGACTCTCTAAAAGAAAAAGTGTAAGTGAGCATCTTGTCACTTCGTGCTCATAAACATTCCGAAGTAGATAGAGTCATCTTTTCGTCCTTTCTCGACTCTCGAAACATGAAAAGGTCAAGTTTGGTTCCTGCGTCTTAAAATTCATTTGGCCACGATAATATTAACCGGTTAGATCTTGTGTGCGTTTCGTTTAGTAGGTTTTATTGTTAGCTTCTGGAGGGTCTTTGTTGGGACATCCTGGCAGATCCATCGACTCCGTCTTCGATCCCGAGTGAAGAAGGGTCCCCATCTTCTGTCGCCCCTGAAACTCCGGTTTGTCACGCTTTTCCCATTGTTCCGAGCGTACAACCGTTGAATTCTCGAGCTCCAAGAGACGATTTCTACGAGTTCTTTTACAACCCTGTTTGGGAACCCTCTGACGAGTCTCATCCTGCCACTCCTCTCGGTGCTCCATCTTCGATGGCTTCATCCGGTATGGGCGACGCTTCTCCAGTGTCTAGTGGCCCGGCTGTTATGTCGAGTATAGATACTCCCATTCCGGCAACATCCCCTGTTATCTCTACGCCTTACACCGTCACCTCTTCTGGGCAAACGGTGCCAAGGCGTTACAGGTCATTGCGGGATGCTATGAACTCGGTAGTTTCCTCTTCTGTTTGGGGTCACAACGTCGTCCCTACCACAGGACCGTTTGTTTCCCAAGCCCCTCATTCTGCCGTTACGGCAGTCCCCACCAACTCGACCGTTTGTGTCGCGGCATCAACTCCAGTTGTGAGTGCGGTCACAGCTTCATCCGCTGTCACTTCTACCGCGGGCCCGTCTCGAGGTCCAATGCAGAGTAGTGAACCATCTCCTTCTTCTAGAGTTGTGCACCCGACAAGTGATGCTCCTCCTGCTTCTGAATATATGATAGAGGAGGAGGCATATTTTGAATACTTGCGTAATGTCCAGAACCTGGATGGTCAAGGTCCATACTATGATGCTGAGAATCATTATTTGTACACCTCCTTGCCTCAAATTCCTTATGAATAAATTTCCGTTCCACTGAACGTGGATTGGGGCACCACTGGATATGGTGGCAGTGAGTACTATCCAGGACAAGGACAACAAGGACCACCTTACCAAGGTCAGCAACCTTACATGCAGCCTAATTATGGGCAGCAGTATACAAGTCAAAACTACCCTGGTCAGCAAGGAGGCCCGCAAGGACAACCTCATCAAGGACAACCTTTGGTCTCTAGTGGTCCGGCGTTTACCTATCTTGGGCAACCTTCAGGAAACCCGGGACAACCCAACGCCCAACAAGGTCAACCAAGTACCCAACAAGGCTACCCTTCGGGGCAACCCTATGGGAACCAGGGACAACCTCATGGGTAACAAGGTCAACCTGTAAACCAGCAAGGAAACCCTTCTAGGCAAGGAGGCCCGCCTTACATGCAGCAAGGCCGACCTACCACTCAGCAACCCTCTGGTCACCAAGGACAAACCTCGGTTGCACAAGGGCCACCCCTCACCCAGCAAGCTCGACCTTTTGGGCGAGTGAGGCTGCCCCCAATCCAACCAGTACGACCCTCTGGCCAGACGACTCTGAATGCAGGCGGGTATCAATCCCGACCTCCTCTTTCAGGTGGGTTCTAATCCCAGCATCCATATCAAGGTGGGTACCAATCCCGGCCTCCGTATTCAGGTGGGCACCAATCCCAACCTCCTTACTCGAGCGGGTATCAATCCCAACCTCCGTACTCAGGCGGGTATCAATCCCGGCCTCCGTACTCTGGCGGGCATCAGGCCCAGCCTCCATATTTGGGTGGGTACCAATCCCAGCCCCAACATTCTGGTGGATATCAAACCCATCAAATGCCACCTAGTTCACAGGCTCAGTACGGATACCAGCAACCCCAGGGACAGAATCCTTACGTCCCTTATCAGAATTACCAACAACCGCAGGGTAATCCTCAACTGAATTATCAACAACCTGCTGGTCAATATGGTAACCAATGGGGTGCTGGGGGGCAGAATCAGCAACCTGGTTTCGGGAACAACCCCTATGGACAAAATCCTTATGGACAAGGCCCTTACGGACCTGGTCCATCGGGACAAGGACAATGGGGGCAACCTGGAGCTGGGTGGAATCCTGGTTCCACCTCATATCCGCCACAAATGTCGTTTAATCCTCAATTACCATTTCTAGCCATGTTGGAACTGCCCGATGTGTCAAAATTGACGAATGATCCTATTCTGCATGATCTGCAGTGGCCACCAGTTCCAACTAAAATTCCAAGTGACTGTCCCAAATTTGATGGGAAGGCCGGAGAGGACCCTCAGGCTCATGTCATGATGTATCACTTATGGTGTTCGTCGAATTCATGGCTCGATGATTTGATCCGACTTCGCCTCTTTCAAAGGACCCTCACTGGTTCGGCAGCAAAATGGTATATTGAATTGTCTCGTGCATCATTCCATGATTTCAATTCACTGGCTATGGCATTTTTAAATCACTTTCAGTTACCCATTCGGTATGAGACGGGGACTCATCTCCTTACGTCTCTTAAGCAGGACACTGCTACACATATCTCCGATCATATCCATGAATGGAGAAGGCGTCCCAGGTTAATCAAGTTCTGGATACCTGATTTCCTCCTCACCGACTGGTTTACTACCTCCTTTGTCCCCCAGATTGCAAGGGACATCGCCATGGGGGCATGTCTAACTGAAGAGAAAGCGATCGCACGCGCTCAGTACCTAGACTTAGTCTATTCTCAGTCTGGTACTTTGTATGATTATTTGCCAGACGCCCCTAGGCCCGGCACATCCAAGGCTCTGCCCAAGCCATCTGTTGATGGAGTCATCGGCTCTGTAGGCCAGGCCTCTAAGAAGTCATCCAACTCTGGGAAGCAGAAGTCTAGTTCACCCAACGAGAACCCTTCCCAGGGCATTGTTATTTCCGGTAATACTTCCGAGGTGAATGTCGTTCAGTCTTCTATGACAGGCAAAGCCTCGAAGGGTAAGAAAAAGGAAAAGGGGAAGGGGAAGAATAAACCCGATCAACCCAAGCAGGAATCATCTAAACCTCCTGGTGAGGAAGGTGCTAAGCGCAAGCCTAAGTATCCGTGCCTCATTTGTGAGAAAGACCACTATACTAAGGACTACCCTAGGCGGGCCGAAGTTAGTCGGTTGTTGAAAGGTGCTCAAGGGATCCCTGCTGTTTTGAAAGAACCCTTCCCCTCTCAGCAGACCCAGATGGTAGCTGATCCTTCTTCGTCCTCTCCTTTCAGTTCCCAGGTCTTCATGGCTGGAACTATTCCTATTCATGTTTCAACTCGAGCTAAGGATTATCCGTCGTCCGCGGGGAAGGAGCCAGAGGTTCCCTCAAGCGCTCCTCCGTCCAGCTCTGGTCCTCTCCATATCGAGAGACCGAGCACCGAGACGAAAATCTGACCCCCTCCCAAAGGGGTACTCAGGAGGTCTTCCTATAACCCGAATGCTCGTGCTGCCCAACACTACAGCATCGTGGAGGATTTATCATAGGCTCCGTCTGCCATGTCCACATTAGAGGTCCTTCAGAGCTGCCCACCCCAGAGGAAGTCCCTGCTATCGGCCATCGGTGGCATAGACCCAGCGGACTCGGATTTAATCACTTTCGATCTCGAGAGTCATGTGCCGCGACTGCCTCATTAGATAGCTTTCCTTATACAAGTCGTCATCAATTATAAAACGATCTATCGTACAGTCATTGATGAGGGCGCCTCGACCTGCATCATGTCCATTGCATGTTGGAAGGCCATCGGATCTCCGACGTTGAGTCAGTCCCCGACGACCTTGGAAGCATTCGACAGGAGAGAGTCTCGTTCGTATGGTATCCTTCAACGGCTACCGATTACCTTAGAAGGGAAGACCGTAGAAGTTGAAGTTGAAGTTGTAGACGCAATTCTTACATATAATCTTCTTCTGGGCCGAAGCTGGACGTATGCTATGTGTGCTATAGCTTTGTCTCTCTTCCATGTCATTCGCTTTCCCCATCAAGGGAAAATTGTCACGGTTGATCAACTCTCGTTTTTCGCTTCCTCTTCCGAGGGAAACGTACCCTTCGTTAAGCATACCTCAGTTCCTTATGAAAATGTGGGAGCCGGGATCTTTAAAGAACCCGCCCTTATGGGTGTTTTTTCCCTCCCACCTCCCAACTTCGCCTCGATCTCGATGATCTCGGTTCGTTCTGATCCTTGGATCCTTCCATACATCGACCAGATAGAACCTTGGGGCGAGGAGATGCCGTTGAGCCCAGCCGAGCTCAACTACATTGAAATTGCCGCTGCATCGGCTTCTCATGATGAACCCACCATCTCGAGTGGGGCGCTTGACTCAGATGATTTTCCCCCTTGGGTAGGAGAATACACCTCTTCGGATCCATTGAAGGAAACATTTCCTTCTGATGAGGCTATTATAGAGACAATGTCTCTGGATGAACGACCGTGGTTCCCTCTTCACCACCATTCTTCCTTTCTCCCTACCTCCCAGGAAAATTTACTGTGTCTCGCGCGGTTTGCCTCATGTCTCCCTTCTCAACCCCTTCAGACACCCATTCAAATCTATCATACAACGTCGGAAGGAAATTTAGGGAACATCACGCAGACTCAATCGATCGACATCTCTGTCAAGCCAGGGATTGTCGAGAATATTTACATTGGAGTGACCTGTACTCCCGAGGAGATTCAGGTTTACATCGCTCTCTTTCACGAATTTCGCGATGTCTTTGCATGGTCATATGAAGAAATGCCCGGTATTGATCCGTCTATAGTTGTGCACGAGATACCAACGTATCCGGGGGCCAAACCTGTTCGCCAGCGTTTGCGTCCCGTGCACCCCCGCAAGGCAGCAGCCATCAAAGCAGAGGTTGAAAAGCTTCTTAAGGCAGGATTTATCTATCCCATCCCACTAACAGAATGGGTCTCAAATATTGTCCCTGTCGATAAAAAACAGGGCACCATTCGTGTCTGCGTTGACTACCGCGATATCAATAGAGCTTGTCCAAAGGACAACTACCCCACTCCATTTATTGATCAACTTATTGACGAGTGCAGGTAGCGAGATATATTCGTTCATGGATGGCTTTTCTGGTTACAACTAGATCAACATTGCTCCGGCAGATCAACATAAGACGGCCTTCATCTGTCCCTGGGGCACCTTTGCTTATAAAAAGCTCCCCTTCGGCCTCAAAAATGCCGGTGCTACTTTTCAGCGTGTGATGTCATATGCTTTCCATGATATCAGACACATCGTATAGCCGTATCTGGATGATCTTCCTGCTCATTCAGCTAAACACGCGGACCATCCATCGCACCTTCGTGAAATATTTCTCCGTTGCAGACACTATAATATTCGCTTAAATCCGCACAAATGTGTCTTCTGCGTGGAATCAGGTCGACTACTCGGGTTTATCGTCTCCCAAGAGGGCATCTGTCTGGATCCTCTGAAAGTCGAGGCAATTGTGAATCTTCCTCCCCCTGCAACTTTGCGGCAATTACAGAGTTTGAAGGGAAAAGCTAACTTTTTAAGACGGTTTATACCAAACTATGCCGAAGTGGCAAAGGGTTTTACCCAGTTACTGAAGCGTGACACCCCATTTCGATGGGATGCCATAGCTGAGGAGTCGTTTTCTCATCTTAAAACTCTCCTGGTTTCCGCCCCTTTGTTGCAGCCTCCGAATTACCATCGTGATTATACGCTCTATTTGGCTGCTGCCGATACCACTATCGACATGGTTTTGGTTCAGGACAACGATCATGACATCGAGCATGTCATCTATTATCTTAGTCACAACTTATTAGACACGGAAACTCGATACGCATATGTCAAGAAGTTGGCTATTGCCACAGTTTGCGCCGTCCAACGATTCCGCCACTACATTCTGTTGCGTACTACTATGGTGATTTCAGACTGTAACCCCATGACATACATTCTTTCACGACAATTGTTGGGGGGCAAGTAGTCAAAGTGGATCGTGATCCTCCAAGAGTTCGACTTGGAATTTACTGTAGCCAAGTCCAAGAAATCACTGTTTTTGCTAAATTGCTATGCTCCTTTCCATCCGCCGCTATTTCCTCGCAGATAGAGGAATCGATTCTAGATGAAACTCTTTTCCTGATCAGCACCCTCGATCCATGGTATGGGGACATAATCGTCTATTTACAGACGTCCTCCTTCCGCCTCGAGACTTCGAAAGACGCTCGTCGGCGGATTCGTCACCAAGCTCAGCCATATCGCATAGTTGGGGACACCCTATACCGTTTGGGGTTGATTCGGTTCTTCGTCGGTGTCTCACCTTCGAAGAAGCTGAAAGAGTTCTAAATGACTGCCACTCTGGTGCTTGTGGTGGTCACATGTCTGGATACGCTACCGCACAAAAGATCCTTCATGCTGGCTACTTCTGGCCTTCCATCTTCAAGGGCTGCATTCTTTCCGTCCATTCATGTCATGAATGCCAGATATACCAGCGGAAGATGTGTGCTCCTGCTGCCCCTCTGCACCCCGTAGTGACCATTGGCCCCTTTGCTAAGTGGGGCATCGATTATGTGACATGTAACCCTCGCTCAGCCGGGGGGCATGGTTACATCATCGTTGTTGTCGATTACTTTACAAAATGGGCCGAGGCGATGCCCACATTATCAGAAGATGGTCATACGGCGGCGCAGTTTCTTTTCAACCATGTTATCTCTCGGTTTGGAGTTCCACAAGCCATTGTCACTGATCACGGAAAGCATTTCCGTAATCATATGATGGTCGAGTTGAC